>MDKH01191700.1:0-13298 GCA_005239495.1 Nicotiana undulata | reverse complement strand
ACATTGGTCGCTTAGCCTTACGTCGCCCTTCCAAAGCATCTCAGGAAGGCGCCGCGTAACAGTATGTACCACCTGGTCAAAAGTGATATGTCGTAAACACACTTTTGAAAGGTTAGGTGTCTAAAAGATTTTTCGTGAACTAAAGATGTGCAACATGAATTTCGCTGCAAGGTTAATGGGTAAAATATGGGTTTTGCCTAAAGAAAAATATCATGTATAAATTGTAGTGTTTTGTAGTGTGTTTATTTCGGGTTTTATGAATTTCTCGACTTGATATGTCTCTAAAGTACTCCATGCGATACTACTTTCTTATTAATCTATTCTTTTAAAAAAACAATATTTTTATATTTGGATTAACTTTAAACTTATCAATTTACCTCTGATTAGAGTAATGTCGCATATTTAAGACCAACTGGTAGCAAAGTTGTGCATTTGAAGCTTTCAACTTGCCATTTTTGTACATACTAACTATTGCTTGTCAATATGTTGAACCCTTCGCAGTTTGAAGTCATATTCTCTGCGTTATTGTCTCGATCCCAAATCTCCCTCAGTAAGATGTCGTGACGGCATCTAGTCTGTAAGACTAAGTAAGCCTAACAATTACAGAATAATTGAATAACAACATAATTAACAACTAAACCTCAACATCAACAAGTATATATTTAGATAAAGTTGGAAAATTGTCGCTTGACATACACAAGTAAAACCAACAACTCCGAGTATAAACAACTCCCAAAGGGTAGTCACAAGTCACAAGCTCTGAGGAATTATTCTAATTGCTCTCTATACATCAGCATTTTGAAAAAATAAAGAAGAACGACATAAAAGGATAGAGCGGGACCCCGAGGTCTACAGGTGCTTGCAGATATACCTTGGAGTCTCCACGTAGTCACTGCTCAATAATTTTGGGACTGGTAGGAATAACGTGGATATGCACAAAAAGATATGCAAAAGTATAGTATGAGTACACCACGACGCTATTCAGTAAGTGCCAAGCCTAACTTCGGTAGAGTAGTGACGAGGTCAGGTCACGGCCCTACTGGTTTAAAAGATAACCAAGGCAAAAGATATAATCATATTTTTAAATGACTGAGAAGTTAAGCAATGGGAAGTTTCAGAAAATAACAGCACAATAACTAGAGGTAAACAATCAGGGCACTCCCGAGGTACCGCCCTTGTAATCCAAAAAGTAAGTGCTCAATAGGGGGATCTTCCGAGGTACCACCTCGTAGACCTGAAAGTAAATATGCATGACTGGAGGATCTCCCGAGGTACCACCTTGTAGTCCCAAATTAATACGCAAGACAGGGGGGATCTCCCGAGGAATCGCCTCGTAGTCCCAAAGTAAATATGCAAGACAAGGAGGGATCTCTCGAGTAATCGCCTCATAGTTCGAAAGTAAATATGCAACAGATAACCAAAGGAACAACGGATTTACAACAAGAAATCTTACAGTTAAAGAGTTAGTTCAAGTTAAGGGATCAAATAATTCAACTATGAATGTTACACAGATTGCAAATAAGAGTTAAGGCACGTAGACATGCGATACTAAGCTATACATGATCACTACATATATTAAGACAACTCAGTTAAGGAAGTTAAGAGAAGACAACTCAACAAGAACCGGAATTTCCACATTTAGCCCGTATACGTACTCGTCACCTCGAGTACATGGCGCTCACATATCATAGATTGTTACAACAATGCCAAATCCCAAGGGTATTTCCTCCACACAAAGTTAGACAACCCACATACCTCAAATCTCGCTCAATCAGTCAATTAGTATGCCTTTTCCCCAGCTTTCCGACTCTGAATGGCCCAAATCTAACCAAAGTCAATTACATACGAAATCGAAATCGGGTAAAAGTCTCCGAATCGGGTAAAACTCTCGAAATCAGGAAAAAGTCACAAAATACGAATACTCATTCAACCACGATTTCACACATACCAAAACTACTCAATTCTGATACCAAAACCTCAATCAAAACCCCAAAATTCGGTTGAAGAACTTTCCAACTATTTCCCCGAATTTCTCAACCCAAATACTTAATTAAATGATGAAATTAACGATAGATTAGTGTAATATAACAAAAAATGAGTAAAGAATCATTACAATTTTTTCCTCTAAAAAACCTTTGAATTTTACCCTCAATTCGAGCTCTCTAGGTCCCAAAAATGAAAATGGGATAAAAAGCCTCGATTTAAAATTTAAAAGTCAGCCCCGGTCATTTCTTCTCACGAACGCGGAATGTGTTTTGCATTCGCGAAGCACAAAAATCAACCGACCAAAATTCTCGCTTACACGAACGTGATCACACAGACGCGAACGTAGATCTTTGCCTTCTAGACCCTTCGTGAACGCGTGATCCACCACGCGATCGCATATGCTAAAGCCTGGTGACCCATCAAACCAGCTACTCAGCGCGAGCGCGAGGTCCCTATTGTGAACGTGTAGAACTAAGAACTCAATGCTTCGCACATCGCGAACGCGAAAGCAAATATCTGTAAGCACTCAAACTCCTCTACGTGACCGCGGGAGAACCTTAGCGAACGCGTAGAAGAAAACTAGACACCAGCAAATTCTGAAGCTTCAGCTATAACACTAAGTCCAAATTAATTTGTTAACCTTCTGAAACTCACCCGAGGCCCCGAGGACCTCAACCAAACCTACCAATAAGTCCTAAAACATCACATGAACTTAGTCGAGCCTTCAAATCATGTCAAACAACGCTAAAAACATGAATCGCACCCCAATTCAAGCTTAATGAACTTTGAAACTTCAACCTTCTACAACTGATGTCGAAACCTATCAAAACACATTCTACTGACCTCAAATTTTGCACACAAGTCGCCTTTGATATTAGGGACCTACTCCAACTTTCAGAATTGGAATCTGACCCCGATAAAAAGTCCATCTCCGGTCAAACTTCTCAAACATTCAACTTTAGCCATTTCAAGCCTAATTCAACTACGGACCTCCAATTCGCAATTCGGACGCACTCCTAAGTCCAAAATCACCCAACGGAGCTAACGAAATTGACAAAGCTCCATTCCGGAGTCGTCTTCACATAATTCCAACTATGGTCAAAATCCTAGAACTTAAGCTTCCATTTTACGGACTAAGTGTCCCATTTCACTCCAAAACCAAAAAAAAATCCTCCTGGCAAGCCACATAAGCATAAAATGAAACATAGGAAGAAGTAAATAGGGTATCAGGGCCAATACTCTCAAAATGACCGGCGGGGTCATTATATCCTCCCCCTCTTAAAACAATTGTTCGTCTTCGAACGAGTATAGAGACATACCTGAAGTGGTGAAAAGATAAGGGTAACGGCTGCGCATATCATGCTCGGTCTCCCAAGTCGTCGCCTCGACCGCATGACCCCTCAACTGAACCTTCATTGAAGCGATGTTCTTCGACCTCAACTTTAGAACCTGCCTGTCCAAAATGGCTATCGGCTCCTCAACATAAGATATATCTTTGTCCAACTGGACTGAGTTGAAGTCTAACACATAAGACGGATCATCGTGATACTTCTGAATCATGGAAACATGGAATACTAGATGCACTGCAGAGAGACTAGGTGGCAGTGCAAGTCTGTAAGCCACCTCTCCAACCCTCTCAAGAATCTCACAAGGTCCGATATGTATAGGGATCAACTTGCCCTTCTTTAAGAACCTCATAACACCCTTTTATGGCGAAACCCAGAGCAAGACTCGCTCCCCAACCATGAATGCAATGTCGCAAACCTTTCGATCCGCATAACTCTTCTGTATGGAATGGGCTGTATGAAGTCGATCTTGAATCAATTTAACCTTTTCCAAGGCATCCTGAACCAAGTCTGTACCCAATAGCCTAGCCTCACACGGCTCGAACCAACCCACTAGAGACCGGCACTGTCTACCATACAAAGCCTCATATGGCGCCATCTAAATACTCGACTGATAACTGTTGTTGTAGGCAAACTCCGCGAGTGGCAAGAACTGATCCCAAGCACCCCCAAAATCCATCACACATGCATGAAGCATATCCTCCAGTATCTGAACAGTGCGCTCGGACTACCCGTTTGAGGGTGAAATGTTGTACTCAACTCCACTCGAGTACCTAACTCATGATGTATAGCTCTCCAGAACCGTGATGTAAACTACGTACCCCGTCAGAGATGATAAATATTCGTACGCCATGAAGTCTGACATTCTCGGAGATGTAAACCAGAGCCAATTGCTCTGAAGAGTAAGTAGTAACCACATGAATGAAATGAGATGACTTGGTCAATCTATCCACAATCACTCAAACTACATCGAACTTCCTCTGAGTTTGTGGGAGCCCAACAAAGAAATCCATAGTGATCCACTCCTATCTCTACTCTGGATCTCTAACTTCTGAAACAATTTACCTGGTCGTTGATGCCCATACTTCACCTGCTGACAATTTAAGCACCTAGTGACATATTCCATTATGTCCTTCATCCGCCTCCGCCAATAGTGTTGCCTCAAGCCCTGATACGTCTTCGTCGCACCTAGATGAATGGAGTACCGCGAACTGTGAGACTCCTGGAAAATCAACTCATGCAAACCATCTACATTATGCACACATAGCCTGCCATGCATCCATAATACACCGTCATCTCCAATTGTGACCTCCATGGAATCACAGTGTTGAACCGTGTCCTAAAGGAAAAGCATATGGGGGTCATCATACTGACGCTCCCAGATACGATCATAAAGAGAAGACTGAGAAACCACATAAGGCAACACTCTACTCGGCTTAGAAACATCCAATCTGACGAACTAGTTGGCCAAGGCCTGAACACCCGAGGCTAAAGGCCTCTCTCCTATTGATAGATATGCTAAACTGCCTGAACTCTCCGCCTTGCGACTCAAGGAATCGGCCACCACATTAGCCTTCCCAGGATGGTAGAGAATGTCGATGTCATAATCTTTAAGCAGCTCCAACCATCTCCACTATTACAAGTTAAGATCCTTCTGTTTGAACAGATGTCGTAGACTCCGGTGATGAATGAAAACCTCACAAAGGACACTATACAAATAGTATCACCAGATCTTCTAGGCATGAACAATAGCCGCTAACTCAAGGTCATGGACAGGATAGTTCTTCTCATGCAACTTCAGGCGTCTAGATGCGGAGGCAATCACCCTATCGTCCTGCATCAACACCGCACCGAGACCAATGCACGCCGCATCACAATACAAGCATAAGACCCTGAACCTGTAGGCAATACCAATATTGGGGTTGTAGTCAAGGTTGTCTTGATCTTTTGCAAGCTCTCCTCACACTCCTTGATCCACCTGAACGGAGAACCCTTATGGGTCAATCTGATCATAGATGCTGCAATAGATGAGAAAACATCAACAAATCGACGGTAATACCTCACCAAACCAAGAAAACTATGGATCTTTGTAGTTGAGGATGGTCTGGGCCAACTTTGCAATGCTTCGATCTTCTTCGGATCTACCTTGATCCCCTCACTCAACACTACATGACCCAAAAATTCCACTGAATTTAGCCAGAACTCACACTTTGAGAATTTTGCATATAACTTCTTCTCTCTCAAGGTCTGAAGCACAATCCTCAGGTGCCCTCTCATGATCCTCCCGACTCCGGGAGTACACCAGAATGTCGTCAATAAACACAATGACGAAAGAGTCGAGATAGGTTTCATCAAGTGCATGAATGTTGTTGGGGCATTGGTCAGCCCAAATGACATCACGAGGAACTCGTAATGACCATACCGAGTCCTGAAAGGAGTCTTCGGGATATATGGCTCCCGAATCTTCAATTAATGATAACTTGAACGCAAGTCAATCTTAGAGAACATTCTGGCACCCTGAAGTTGATCAAATAGATCATCAATACTTGGCAATGGATACATGTTCTTCACTATAACCTTGTTCAATTGACCATAATCAATGCACATTCGCATAGAACCATCCTTCTTCTTTACAAACAAGACAGGAGCACCCTAAGGTGATACTCTAGGCCAAATGAAGCCCTTATAGAGAAACTCCTGCAACTGTTCTTTTAATTTTTTTCAACTCTGTTGGGGCCATGCGATAAGGAGGAATTGAGATGGGTTGAGTGCCTGGTAACAATTCCAAAGTCAATATCTCTGTCGGGCGGCATGCCCAAAAGATCTACCAGATATACGTCTACAAAACAACCCTGCTACGAACATGATCTAAGGTACCTCTCCACTCTAGCCGCAGTAGACCTGACATAGACAACGTCACCATCTTGGCGTGACAATGAAGGATAACGTGATAGGGTGACAACCAGTCCATGCCCAAAATAACATCGAAATCCACCATACTGAGCAATAATAAATCGACTCTGGTCTCAAAACCATTAAGAATAATCAAACCCGACCGATACACACGATCAACAATAATAGAATCACCCAAACAGCTGAACTAGAGAATCACGGGATACACCCAAATACGAAGTGAAATAAGATGACACATAGGAATAAGTGGAGCCTGGATAAAATAAGACTGATGCATCTCTATGACAGACGGGAGCAATAGTTGTGATAATATAATCTGATACAACTACCTCCGTCCTAGCAGGAAGGGCACAATATCTAGTCTGGCCTCCCTTTCTAAGGTGACCTCTACCTATCCGACCTCCACCTCTATCTGGCTGTGCCGGTGGGTTGGTAGCTAGCATTATAACCATAGCCTAAGGACCCGGTGGAGCACGAGGTGCCTGAGGAATCTGTGGAGGTACACCCCTCCTAAGTCTGGGGAAATCCCTCACCACATGACGAGTGTCACCACACTCAAACAAAGCTCTTGGAGGACGTGGCTGTTGTGACTGGCTCGGGCCTGATCGACTAGCCTGACCACTGAAAGCACCTCGTACAAGAGGCACACTAGACACTGGCGGTGCATAATAAGGATCCTGGGGCCTAGGAGTGGTCGGAGCACCACTGGAGGCTGGAAGTGCTGAATAAATGGAGGCCCCTACCATGACGAGCTACATGTGGGGCATGAGTACCACTATTTGCCAGACTCTTAAGACCTCTTGGCCTCTCTCTCCCAAATCAGCACACCCTCCAATCTCCTAGAAATCCCTACTGCCTGCTGGTACACAATATCCATATCCAACTCTCGGGCCATACTCAATCTGATATTGGGGTTGAGCCCCTGAATAAACCAACGAACTCGCTCTCAAATAGTAGCAACCAAGGCCAGTGCATGCTTAGCCAAATCACTAAACCGGACCGCATACTCAGACACTGTCATAACACCTTGGCGCAAATACTCGAACTCTGTGCGCCAAGCATCTCTGAGATCTAGGGAACATACTCACTCAAGAACATATCCAAGAACTGCGCCCAAGTGAGTGAGGCTGCCTAATCCAGACAATCCAACTCGTAAGCGCGCCATCATTGATAGGTTGTTCCTCTAAGATGGAATGTAGTGAAAGAAACCTCACTAGTCTCTGCAACACCCATAGTACGGAGGATACGGTGGCAC
This sequence comes from Nicotiana undulata, assembly GCA_005239495.1. NCBI lineage: Eukaryota > Viridiplantae > Streptophyta > Magnoliopsida > Solanales > Solanaceae > Nicotiana > Nicotiana undulata. The sequence goes on along the minus strand of MDKH01191700.1, from coordinate 5,798 downwards.
TCCTCATAAAAACCCTAGGCATCCTCTGACACCAAGCCACTGAAAGTAGAAGGGTGGTACTTCTTGTACCTCTTAAGTCTTAGCTGCTCTGCCTCATAAACTAATGCCCTAACCTCGGAATGAACTAGAGCTACCGGCTGCATCGATATGATCTATGGAAACTTGTCAACTTGAACACGTTGCTCTGGGGTACGAGCGGCGGGAGTCTGTGCTCCTCCCCTAGCCTAAGATGTGGCTGGAGCAAGTGGGATCCATCCAGCCTCAGCCAAGGTGCTGAACATGCTTAGAAACTGGGCTAGAGTCTCCTGGAGGGCTGGTGTAGCAACCGGTGTTTCAGGTGCCTGCCCTCCAACTTGAGCTACTGGTGGCTCCTTTGTAGCAGCTAGTACGGCTGCCCTGGCTGCACCACGTGGACGTCCTCGACCTCTTACCCAGCCCCAACCCTTCGCGACTCTAGCAGGGGGCGCGGGTGTCTGGTCATCTTATTCAGTTGTACGTGTCTTTACCATCTGTGAGAGAATAGAAAGAAAAAAATTTATAATCCGAAGTCAAAATCTCACACGATAAGGAATCAAAGAAGTGATGCTTTTCCTAACAGTTCCATAGCCTCCCGAAGATAAGTACAGACGTGTCTGTACCGATCCGCGAGACTCTACTAAACCTGCTTGTGACTCATAACACCTATGAACCTAGAGCTCCAATACCAACTTGTCACAATCCCAAATCTCCCTCCGTAAGATGTCGTGACGGCTAACAGTTGGTTTAAAAGATAATCAAGGCAAAAGATATAATAATATTAACTATTGCATAATAACTGAATAACAACATAATTAACAACTAAACCTCAACTGGTATATATTTAGATAAAGCTGGAAAACTGCCATTCAACATGTCCAAGTAGAACCTACAACTCCGAGTATAAACAACTCCCAAAGACCCAACAATCAATAGTAACAAGCTCTAAGGAATTGTTCTAACTGTTCTCTATACATCAACATCTTGGAAAAATAAAGAAGAACGACATAAAAGAATAGAGTGGGACTCCGAGGTCTGTGGACGTTAGCATATATACTTAGAAGTCTCCGTAGCAGCAGCACGTACTTTCTACTAATAGCGGGGCTGGTAGGATGTACCTGGATCTGCACACAAAACATGTGCAGAAGAGTAGCATGAGTGAACCACAACAGTACCCAGTAAGTGACAAGCCTAACCTCGGTAAAGTAATGACGAGGTCATGTCAGGGCCTGGTTTAAAAGATAAGCAAGGCAAAAGATATAATAATATTTTGAAATGACTGAGAATTTAAGCAAAGGGAAGTTTTAGAAAGTAACAACACAACAACTAGAGGTAAACAACAAGGGCACTGAGGTACCACCTCGTAGTCCCAAAAGTAAGTGCTCAACAGAGGGATCTCCCGAGGTACCGCCTCGTAGTCCCAAAAGTAAATATGCATGACAGGGGGATCTTCCGAGGCACCATCTCGTAGTCCGAAAGTAATGCTGGACAGGGGGATCTCCTAAGGAATCTCCTTGTAGTCCCAAAGTAAATAAGCAAGATAAGGGGGGTCACCCGTAGAATCGCCTCGTTGTCCCAAAATAAATATGCAGCAGATAACCAAAGGAAAAATGAATTTACAACAACAAATCTTACTTTTAAAGAGTTAATTCAAGTTAAGGGAGCAGATAATTCAACTAAGCATGTTGCACATATTGAAAATAAGAGTTAAGGCGAGTAGACATGCGATACTAGGCTAAACATGATCACTACATATACTAAGGCAACTCAGTTAAGGAAGTTAAGAGAAGACAACTCAGCAAGAACCGGAATTTTCACATTTACCATGTGTACGTACTCGTCACCTCGCGTACACGGAGCTCATATATCATAGATTGTTACAACAATTCCAAATCCTAACGAGATTTCTCCCATACAAAGTTAGACAAGCCACTTACCTCAAATCTCACTCAATCAGTCAAGGAGTATGCCTTTTCCCGCATTTCTGACTCTGAAAGGCCCAAATCTAGCCAAAAGTAATTACATACTACTCTATTTGTTCCTGTTTATGTGAACCTATTTCCTTTTTGGTCTATTCCAAAAAGAATGACCCCTTTCTAAATTTGGTAACAATTTAGCTTAAACTTACAATTCTACCCTTAATAAGAAGCTTTTATAATCACACAATACTCTAGGCCCCTTTTTGACTTGTTTAGGACCACAAATTTCAAAAATATTTATTTTTTCTTAAATTCCGTACCCAGTCAAACAGGTTCACATAAATTGGAACGGAGGGAGTATATATACTCCCTCCGTTCCAGTTTATGTGAACCTATTTCCTTTTTGGTCTGTTCTAAAAAGAATACCTCTTTCTAAATTTGGAAACAATTTTGCTTAAACTTACAACTCTACCCTTAATGAGAAGCTCTTATAACCACACAAATACTCTGGACCCCATTTTGACTTGTTTAGGACCACAAATTACAAAAGTCTTCATTTTTTCTTAAACTCTATGCCCAGTCAAACATGTTCACATAAATTGGAACGAAGGGAGTAACTATCACACAGGTTCGACTGACCTCAAATTTTGCACACGTCCGACTAACCTCAAATTTTGCACACAGGTCACATTTGACATTACGGACCTACTCCAACTTTCGGATTCGGAATCAGAATCCGACCCCGATATGAAAAAGTTCACTCCCGGTCAAACTTCCCAAAAATCCAACTTTCGCTCATTTCAAGCCTAATTCAACTACGGATCTCCAATTCACAATCCGTACACGCTCCTACGTCCAAAATCATCCAACGGAGCTAACGGAACCAACGAAACCCCATTCCGGAGTTGTCTTCACACAATTCCACCTACAATCAAAATCCTAGAACTTAAGTTTCCGTTTTAGGGACTAAGTGTCCCGTTTCACTCCAAAACTCAAAATTAATCCTCTCGGCAAGTCAAATAAGCATAAAATGAAACAGAGGAAGCAATAAATAGGGAATCGGGGATATACTCTGAAAACGATCGGTTGGGTTATTACAAGTATCTGGACCTCTTCTCAATAATCTCATCTCGTTCTATCATGTACTGGCAAAGGTGCTTAGTAGATGTTCGACGTGTTAATGAAGCAGTAAAAGAACAATTATTAACTAACTAGTATTCTTTTTTCTGTTCGGTTTGAATAATGGACGGTTTTTCTTTCTCAAAAGTAAAATTAGTTAAAATAATGGACGATTATTTTAAAAGATGAATTTCATTACTTTCCTAGTTTCCTAGCTTTTCTCTTTGTGATGTTAGAGGAATATAATTCTATTTTTATAAAAAATGGGATTATTTGTGAATGCATTTGTCTAAGATGAGGTGAGGACCAGCAAAAGTGATTGCCAATAAAGCACTTCTGTGTAATCCTTGCACAAACCCCAAGTATTGACAGATGTGGTAAGTTCTCTTTAGGCATGGAATCTGAATCTTGATGAATTAACAATTATGGCGATTGGCAAGGATGTTTTATTGTTGAATAGAAGCTAGTGTTCGGTCATAGATTTTTAAATATATTTTGAAAAATTTATTTTGAGTGAAATTTGATTTGAAGATGAAAATATATTGGACATATATTTTCAAAATTTATTTCTCAAATTTATTTTAAAAAAGATGTGTATTATGAGCGATTTGGCTCAAAACCAGCTATTGAGCTGGTTTGAGATTTGGGACTTTTCCAAAATATAAGAAAAAATTATGGTCAAACATGTGTTTGCCAAATAAAATCTAAGTTTATTTTGACAAAATCTATGACCAAACGGGTCCGAAGATTTTTTTTTTTTCTTTTTCTATCTCATTTTTCTTTGATAAATTTGCCCATTACTTCTTACTGTTTCGAGATCGCTTGCGTACGGCTGACTAATTCTCACCGGTTACTTGATATTTTTATCAATATAGGTATTGAATAACTTTATCCATCAATACTTAAATATTCATTTTTGTTAGCTGTCCACTTCACATTCTTTGGGTGCTGCTCTTTTTCGTGAACCACGACTACCCTTTATTAGTATATGTTAGCCTATGAACTGCACTCATTAACATTGTTAGTGACGTAGAGGGTCCTAACTCATGTCTGATGTCATGCCTCGAATCGTTTGATTCATTTTTTAAATAAACAAAAACAAAGATAATACAGATGTCTCTCAAATGAAGTGGGGAACTCATATTCTTGATTATAAACTAATCAACAACAATCTTTCTACTCACTCTTAGCTTCATGAATAAAAGCAAGTCTTTGTTTATATATATTGTCGTAAAGTCATGCAGAGATATATCCGAGATTTAAATTTAGTTGGTTTGACTTTTAAAAAATTTAGCGTTGAACTCATTGTATTATTAAAATTATGGGGTTCAAATTTAATACTTATCGAAATTTTAATAGATTCTTACGTATGACTTTATATATGTCGAAAGTTAAAAGTTCAGTTAAACTACCAGCCTAAAGTCTCCCCCACCACACCCCCGTCATGCAACACATGTTCGACTTTAAATTAGAACCTGATATCACTCATCCAAAAAAGGGAATTCCAAAACATAGACAATTTAGTTTAAATAATAGCACACAGAATCTGATTCTACTACACAAAGTGGTGAATTTTTTAATGTGGAGGATCTGATCCTTAGTCCATTTCAGGTGCTATGGTTTTTCACTTTCTTTACTCCAAGTGAAAAAGACTAGATAGAGAGTTTATAAAAGAGGGGAAACAGAAGCAAAAATAGAAATTATAAGGTGGATTGAAAAGAAGAATGTGTCCAGGAATTGATTGCAGATGCAGACCTTTGGCCTTTTTATTGGGCCTCCCTTTTGCTCTTATTTCCCTGCTTATCACCATAGTCGGCGTCCTCCTCTGGATTTTCGGGTTTTTTATTAGCTCTTTTTCCTTTTTCTTTTTCTCTTTAATTAATTTTCATTTATGAATTATTTTTTGACTATATATATGTGTGTGTTACTATGTGTATAGGTCGACGTGTCCATGTTGCATATGTCTGACAGTGTTGGTTGAATTTGGGCTGGCGTTGATGAAGGCTCCTGTTCGTGTCATGAAGTGGTTTGCTGATAAGATCCCTTTTTGACAGACTCTTTCCATCACTTTGCTCTATTTTTACTTTGAGAAATGGTCAAATTTGTTATTGTATTATTTGGAATTGAATAACTTTATCTTCTATTAGACTTTTGTTTTATATTACTTCATTATTAGGAAGTCTTATTTTTACCCTTGATCCTTAACGAGCTCCAACATGAGAGTAATTTTGTATTATTGTTGAAAGGCGCTAAAAACTTGAACTCATGGGATCTGTTCATTTTATATCACTACTAAAAATTCGGGAAAAAGCGACCAACAATTTGCTATCAAAATTGATATGTCAAGAAAAGCGACCAAAGTTGGTCGCTAGATTGGAGAAAATTATTAAAAAATAATTGTAAATACATTAGCGACCAAGTGTGGTCGCTAATGTATTTACAATTATTTTTTAATAATTTTCTCCAATCTAGCGACCAACTTTGGTCGCTAAAGTGGGACCCCGTTACAAAATTTTAATAATTATACTATTATTTTTAAAATATTATAAAATATAAATAAATAAAATTTAAAATTAGCGACCAAAGTTGGTCGCTTATAAAAGGGAAAGCAAATAGAGACTAACTTTGGTCGCTAAAGTGGGACCCAGATATTATTTTTAATAATTATATTATTATTTTAATAAATTATAAAATATAAATAAATAAAATTTAAATTTAGCGACCAAAGTTGGTCGCTAACGAGAT
>ML290530.1:52042-87801 GCA_005239495.1 Nicotiana undulata | reverse complement strand
TAGTCCGTGAGTATGTGACACCAGTTCTGGGATTTGTTTATGGGTTTTATTTCGAAAAGTGCTATGTTGTATTTTGGGTTATTTTGTTAAATTTTATATGGTGGGCCATCGAAGCCTTGGTTATCTTGTTCGTATTTGTTGTTAATAAGTTTTATTAGTTCAAACGTTGGCTTGTCTAGCGGGTTCAAAATTAGATGCACTCATGGCCCGAAGGTGGGATTTTCGGGTCGTGACAAGTAAGTATCAAGGTTCAAATCTAAAGTCTGCATGAAGAACCGTTCAACACTCAAGATCAAGCTTCAGAAGACTTATAGATAGGAATTTTGTAACTCATAGCTGATAGACTTAGTTAGTCTTTTTTATTTTTGATTTTGATGTAATAACAGGACCGCAGACCGGAACCTCGATGGAATGACACCTCAATCGGCTCCCCACCTCGGTATACTCCTTCGCTCTTCTCACTTCTGAACTACACGTGGCCTGATTCCTTTATAGCCAATGATATGAGGCAGCTAAGATACCATGGCTCGGTCTCATTCTCCTTTCTTTTAGTTTTCGGTCTCTCTAAATAAGGGTCGGGTCAAAAAACCTATCTCGTCGTTCTTTGTCTGAAAACTTTTGCGTTTCCAGCCAAAGAGGGGCAGCTGTAGACATGTAATTTTTGACCCTCCCCGAGATATTATACTTTTTAGCGTTCAAAAATTTTGTTCAGGTCCAATATCTCTTTTACTTTTTTAAGCACAATTATTAAAAGTTACAAAAATAGTTCCATATTTCTCTATTTAATTCCAGTAAACCGCCGCCAGCCCACTTATCTCTCCGGCCGTCACCACAAAGCCACCGGCGACCACGTTTCAAATCTTCTGTCACCCATCTCCAAAACACCACAGCCACCTCCACCCTCTCTTAATCTGTCACCCCCCACTGAACCCCTGTCCAGCCGCCACTCATCTCCTTACCGCCGCGCCATCGCCGAAGAAACCAACAACCCTAAAAACACCTCCCACCAACCGACCCCCTCCTCGTCTGACCTTAGCCGTTCCAGCCATCACTACTCAAAGTCAGAAGCGGCTGCTACTTTCGCCACCAAGGCTCGCCGAAAATCTGGCAACAAAAAACCAGTCGAAAAACAAAAAAAAAATAGAAAAAGGGAAAATGAGAATAACAGAAAAATATAAATAAAATAAAACATTTCTTCTTATGCACATTTCAAATCCGCGCTTGATTGCATTTCTGGTGACAATCCGAGATTCTAACCAGTTTTTCAGCTTTCCGGTCAAATTCGAGTTCCGTCCGAGGTTCTATCCGTTGTTATGTTCCGGCACATCGAGGTTGGATTCAAATTGAGGTTCGTCTCTTACTTTTATTTTGATTTTTTCTATTTGTGTTTTGTGCTCAATCTTTGGTGATTATGAATGTCGATTGATTGTTCTGTTGGTATGTTTATTGAACTTATTGCAAGTGAATTTGAAATTTGAATTGGAATCATATGCTTAATTTGATATGTGACTCAAAAAAAATTGGATCTAATAGTTATGGAACGAGGTAAAACACAAGTTGTTAGTATTCTAAATTTTTCATAGATCTTTTATTAATTTATCGGTTGGAGCATGTTTAGACCGATCATATTTGGGTAGGCAAACCTTTAGGACGTTCGTATTTTAGCTTCTTTTGAGGCGAGAGGTCGCCCTTTAGTTAAATTTATCCGGGGAATGCCCTGAAGGATTTGTACATATTTTATCCAGGGTATGCCCCGAAGTGAATGTAAATAAAGGCCAAAGACGGAACAATTTGAGGAAGCATAAAATAGGATTTTTATTTTTACTTTTCTTTTTCTATTTTCTTTTAATAGGTGGGGACGACCTCGAGCCTCTTTTGATTGTTTATTTTTCTTTTATGTGTTTTATAACTCAATCTTAATATTCTTTAAAGCCAACTGGATCGAGTACGCAACCATGATTTTCATGGGACTCGGAGAATGCCTAACACCTTCTCCCCGAGTCAAATTAACCCTCTTACCCGAATCTCTGGTGCAAACTGGTTTAAGAGTCAAATGTGTTTTTGAATAAAAAATATTTTTAAAACAAATGGTGAGCTGGCACACCGAAATCAAATGCTAGGTGGCGACTCTGAAAATCCTTTTAAAACACAATTTCTTTGTCACTTTCAAAATTGAAAAACCTTTTTAAGCTTTACAAAACCTTTTTATTCTTTTTAAAAGGGTTTAGTGAAGTTTGTAAAAAAGGGATGTGACACACAACTCTTAGTAAAAAGATATTAACCGAGCTACCTGGATCAATCAATACTCGCTTCACGTTAGTGTCATGTATAAGTAAAGATATTACCAGTGCGTCTTTAGGTGCGACCAATAATCCATCAGCATCTGCATCGTCAAATGAAATATTGTCGGCCTCAAAGGTCTCACGAGTCCGTTTCCAGTGGGTTACTATGAACTTTGTCATCTTTCTTGCTGAAGTAGGTTACGCCATTAAGCTCCTCTCCTCCGTTTATCACGTATACAGTTCTATTCGGAGACGGTGGTTTTGGGGGCTCTTGCATGTTCTTTATATATGCCTATTTACCTTTTTCACTAAACAATTCCGTTAAATAGCCTTGTTTTAATAAGTGTTCTACCTCACCTTTTAGTAACCCGCACTGATGTTCTGTGTCTGTGATCATTGTGGAATTCACACCAGAAGTCTTGGTTCCTTTTGTTTGGATTTGATCTCATCTCCTTGGGCCATTGAACTTTATCACCCATATTTCTTAATATTTTAATTAACTCGAAAGTACTTACATTGGAGATTTAGTATCCAATTTTTGCATACGTGTTATTACCTCTATTTCGTTCATCTTGATCCTTTCTGGATCTTGATGATGATGAACTTGAATCTCTATTTGACGGTCTGTGATCAAGCTTTGTGCCTTCAAATTTGGAATGAGCTTCTCGTCTCGAAGGTCCCATATATGGGTCGTACGTGTTTTTACCAGTTCTCCTCTCTGACTCTGAGCATCTAGAACTCGTCTTGTCTTCTGCTTTTGGTTGAGCTATGGTATCCTCTTCAATTCGTAATTTGGTGATATACTTGTTATAAACATCATTCCTTGTCATAGCTGGGAATTCTCGCAAACTTTCTTTTAGTCTCCTCGTGACTTCAGAGCTTTTTTCGTTCAAATATCTTGCAAATGCCATAGCTGCCCAATTGTCAAGCACTCTTGGTAACAACATCCTTTCCCGTTGGAACCTGTCTACAAATTCATGAAGCAACTCTGCATCTCCCTTTTTTCCTTTGAATATGTCTTCCATTATTTTCTCCACTTTTTGTGCGCCGGAATGCGCTTTGATAAACAAATCTACAAGCTCAGCAAAAGAATCAATAGAATTTTCGGGTAAGAGAGAATATCATGTTAGTGCTCCTTTGGTAAGTGTCTCTCCAAACTTTTTTACCAGTACGGACTCGATATCCCGCTTAATCAAGTCGTTTCCTTTTACTCCTACAGTGAATGCAGTAACATGGTCACGTGGATCAATTGTCCTATCATATTTTGGTATATCGGGCATTTTTAAACATTTTGGGAATCGGCAAACGTGCTGCACTTGGCTTCCATGGTGTTTGAAAGTATTTGTCAATATCAATCCCCTTGTTGACAGGTGGTACGCTAGGAGTTTTCTCAATACGATCGTTTTGTTCCTTTACCTATTTCTGCAGGGTTAGTATTAAAGAATGCAAATCTAAATTATTAGACATACCTGGTCTTCCTTCAAGGGATTTGTTTGGAGTGCCTCTACTTCCAGAATTAGCTAGTCCAGCCTGTGGATTTTCCAGAGTTGCAGTGTTGTTTGGAGGAGGCGTAGGTGGTATAGTTGGTAGCCCCCTCACGAAAGCTTAAAGAGCTTCATTCACATATTCTGCAACAATTTGCTTCACATTGTCTTGCTCTCCTGTTGTTTCATTTCCAATCTGGTCATTGTTGAGAGTTGTGGATCTTTCCGAGGAGTGATCCCTTGAACCTCATGGAGTTCCCTAAGGCAATGGAACTGGAGTTCCAGTTTCCTGTGGTTGTTGTCGTTGGTGTTCGATATGATTCAGTAAAAATGATTTAGGAATGCAGAAAAGGATTATCAGGTTCCCGATAACAGAACCAATTTGTTTAACCAAAGAACTGGATTCTTAGTAAAATCTATTTTAATAGGTACTCGGGCTTCTGATAACCAAGAAAATTAACTAAGAACAATAATAGAAATTAGACTTGTAAAATAGGAAAATAATAAGAGCACAAAAATGTAAATATATTTCAGTTGTGGTTCGAACGTATATATACAAGTGGGATATCACTCCCTGTTATAGGGAATTTTCTAATATAATGTCTACTCTTCTTAATGATTGAGCATTAGTGATTATTATATCATTAATGTAACGTTGCAATAGGTAATCGTAACTGTTGCGTGATATTCTATAATGTTTAGCTCATTGATTCAATATCTATGAATTTGCCCTTTATTCTTCCCTTGTTCATTCTGATCGTGTCTCTTCAATTCCTTAATTAGACTGGAGCTTCCGCTTCTAATTATCTCGTAGGTGTTTTACCCTGTACCTCTTTGTTCCTTACCTCTTTCTAAACACTCATCGAGCTGTTACTTTTCCATTGCTCCACGTAGATTGCTTTGTCATCAAAGATATTACACTTTTAATGTCTATTTTTTACAAATACACAGGTAAGTCTTAATTCATTTTTTGATGTTGTATTCCTCCATCTCCTGTCTAACTTCCTTCTTTTTCCACACAGGACTTTTCCAAGTCCCGGGCTGAACCGAGCCAATGTGAGGCCTACCTCTAAAGGCTTTTGAAGGAGAGGAATGCCCTCAAACTTCTCTGCGGGAAAAATGATGAGGAGATTAAGGACCTTCTAGCCGAATTGGCTAAGGCTCACAAGGATCAGAACCACCTGATCGAGTAGGTAATGATACTCTTAAAAGCTCATGGATTTTATTCGGGAACGGAAGCTAATATTTCAATATCAAAGCTGCAACAAAAGATCGAGAGGATTGAGCAGTTCTAAGAAGAGGTCAAGGCGATTAAGGCGGAGTCCTATGGGTAGAACGAGGACATGGACCGACTTATTGCAGAGAAAGGAACTGCTATAGCCCAATTTTCATCGATTGAAAACCATATTCGAGGTACAAAGGAAAAAAGCTCAGATCAGGCAGGGAAGATAGAGGAGATCGAGGCTCAGTTGGCTTCTGAACTCGCAAAGGCCAAATTTTAGTTCTAGAAGGAAAAGACTGAGACTGAGGCGTCCGTGGCCATCTATCGAGCCGATGCTAAAACCACTCAAGTTCAAGAGAGATAGGCCGCCGAGACTGCTCAAACTTGTGCACATTGGATTGCCGAACTCGCCAAATGCCAATCTCGGAGGGAAACCCTCGAGGAGATCCACACTTGAGGTTCTATCTTGCCGAAGAGCATGAAGCCAACGCTAGAGCGCTTGCCACTTCTGATAACGGAGACAATGATGATGATGATGGCAGCAAGAGTGGGTCTGAGAATGGGGAGGACCCCGATGAAGGAGCTGCCCCCGAGATTAGTTAGGAGCCTTTGTATTTTTTTTGTGTAAGACCTCAATTGGTCATTGTAAATATCTTCACATGTATAAAACCTTTCCTTTTTTGGTCTTTACCTGGACATTCTCCTTATGATTCGCTTTATGCCTTATGAAAATTTTGATATACTTCATGCCTTGTGAAAATTTTGTTCGTAAATTCGAATCTTAGGCAATTTGGTCAAAGCCAAACTAATATAGTCTTTGTAGTCGCGTGAGTACTTGAATTCGCGAACTCAAAAATAATATAACGACCCTTAGGCTCTTGAATTGGGTCAATATGGCCTCAAGAGAGTGGCGTTTTTCCCTTTTCGGCTTAAAAAGTTCAATCATATAAAAATTGGTCATGCCTTAGTGCGAAGTAAGTCTGTACCCGTTGGATTTTTCCTGGTTTAGTGTTATCGAAACCCTTTGTTTTTTTGTGCCTTATCACAATTTTGTTCAGTACTAAATTGTTCGAAGGTTCGAACAGTTTGATACCCCTTAGGGATTTTTGAGGGATGACGTTGTCGAAACCCTTTGGTTATTTTGCCGAGGGTAGCCTTTTTAACCAATTTATAAAAGTATTTGAAGGCCTGTTTCATTACAGAATTAGGACGTCTCCGAACCGTGTTAGTTTGGCCGTAGCCTTAAAATTTACCTCTTGGGCTTATTTTCCCAATTATACTTTGAACTTGTTAAAAGCGTCAGTCCCTCAGTGGGGTGGCCTTGGCATATAAAGTCCAGGATTGCCTTTTTAAGGTCTTACGGTCTCAAATTTTAATAATTCGATCATGTCTATTTTCAGACGGCAGTCCCCGAGTACGGGTTAATTGTTCGAGCTTTAGTTGCGATGCACCCTTGAGCCAGTTTTCGAAATAGATCACAAGTATGATATTGTAAAGTAGAAATTTCACTAAGGCATGGAACATATGGCAAGGAAAAAATACTTCTTTCAATATATCATACATGCTTACATGCTTTGCCACTAGGGCTCGAGTAATCTACATGGACACGATTCATTCGGCCGTTTGGCCCTTTACAAAATTTACTTATCGAAACCCTATTGACATGAAGTATTTTCCTCAAAATCATCTGAGAGTGATGCCCCCAGTATACGAGGTTGATTGTAAAGAAGCCTCGGGTAATGTTGAATTGCTCTAAGTTAACACGAACAATGGTTGCCTCGTTAAAAACCTTGCCGGAAAAAACCCATTTAGGACAAAAACCGGTCGAAGGGAAAAAGAGTGCAACGCATGCTTTCAGACCTAAGGACTTTGTGTTTGGAGAAAACTTTGACGTCATTGATCGAACACCTGCAACAAGTTAGAATAAAACATAAACAAAAACAGAGAAAGTCATACCTTAGAAATAATACCGTTTGAGGAGTGATATGTTCCAATTATTTGGCAACTGTTCGCAGTTCATCGTGCCAAGTTTATAGGATCCCTTTCCGCTGATGTCGAGGACCTGAAACGAACCATCCAAATTTGGGTCGAGTTTTCCTTCATTTAGGTCTTGAGTATTGAGGGAGACTTTTCTCAGAACTAAGTCTCCGATTCTAAAGTGTCGAAGATTGGCTCTTCGGTTAACCTTTCGATGCGCTTATTTGTGCGGCCATTCAGAAAAGGCTATCTTCTCATTTTTTATCTAGTAATTGAAGGCTCGTATTCATAGCCTCACGATTTGAATCTTCCGTTGTGTAACAAAACCTGATGCTATGTCCCCCCAATTCGACCGAGATTAGAGATTCGGTGCCATATACTTAGGAGACGGTGTTGCCCCGTACCTGATTTTGACGTTGTTCGATACACCCAAATGACTTCGGGAAATATTTCTCTCCATTTTCTTTAGCGGCGTTCAATATTTATTTAGATTCTGAATGATGGTCATGTTTGTCGATTCAGCTTGTTTGTTGCCACTAGGATGATACTGCGTTCACAAGATCCTTTTTATTTTATAATCTTCGAGAAACTTTGTTATTTTGCTCCCGATGAACTGTTTTCCATTGTCGCATACTATTTCGGCAGGCATCCCCAATCGGCATATGATGTGGTCCTAGATGAATATAACTTCTTTTTCTCTAACGTTCTCGAAAGCCTGTGCTTCAACTCACTTAGAGAATTAGTCAGTCATAAATAAAATAAATTCCTCTTTACCTGGGGTCGAAGGTATTGGACCGACAATATCCAATCCCCATTTACATGAACGACCATGGGGATATGACAGAATGGAGTTGCTCTCCGGGCTAGTGGATCATCGGCGCATATCTTTGGCGCTTGTCTCAGTTTCGAACGAATTCCTTAGTATCTTTTTCCATATTGGCCCAATAGTATCCTGCTCTGATGACTTTGTGAACCAACGATTCCGCACTAGAGTGATTTCCGCAAGTGCCCTCGTGAACTTCTCGTAGGAAGAAATCGGTGTCTTCGGGACCCAAGAATATTGCCAACGGTCCATCGAAAGTTCTTCTGTATAGTGTTCATTCTTCGGTAAATGTTAAACGTGCGACCTTCATACGCAGAGCCCTCGATTCCTTAGGGTCCGATGGAAATATCCCATTTTTTCAGATATTTGATATATGTATTCCTCGAATCCCAGGTTATGCTTGTAGAATTTATTTCAGCGTGTCCATCTTCGATCACTGATTTTGAAAGTTGTACGACAGTCCCCGATCTAATTTCGTTATCTTCGACTGATGATCCCAAATTTGCAAGGGCACCGTCCTTACTGTTTTGTTCTCGAGGTACATGTTGTAGGATTCGTTCTTTAAACCGATGTAGCATTACTGCAGTTTGTCCAAGTACCTTTGCATTCGATCTTCTTGAACCGTGAAGGTTCTGTTGACTTGGTTTACCACAAGTAGGGAGTCATATTTGGCCAAAATGACATCTGCTCCCAAGCTTTTAGCTAGTTTCTAGACTTGCAATCATGGCCTCTTACTCGGCCTAATTGTTAGTCAATTTAGATGTTTTGATTGATTGCCTAATTGTATTTCCCGTGGGCGGACTCAAAATGATGCCTATCCTGGACCTCTTCACGTTTGAAGCGTCGTCTGTGAAAAGGTTCCACACCCGCGAAGATGTGCCCGCTTTTAATAACAGTTCATTTTCGACCTCGGGTACGAGGGCTGGCGAGAAGTCGGCCACGAAGTCTGCTAAGATTTGAGACTTGATGGTCGTTTAGGGTTGATACTCGATATGATACCCATTGATTTCAATGGCCCATTTGGCCAATCGGCCCGAGAGTTTGGTCTTATGAAAGACATTACGAAGAGGATAAGTGGTCACCACAAATATTGGGTGACACAGAAAATATGGTTTTAATTTCCTAGAGGCGCTTATTAGAGAAAGCACTAATTTTTCTAAGTCTGTGTACCGAGTCTTGGCCTCACCCAAAGTTCGACTAACATAGTAAACGGGAAATTGCGTACCTTGATTCTCTACTAGGACCCCACTTACCGCAACTTTTGAGACTGCTAAGTATAAGTAGAGTTACTCGTCCGCTTTCGTAGTATGAAGCAGTGGTGGCTCGAGAGGTATTGCATTTATTCTTCCAATTCCTATTGGCATTTCGGGGTCCAAGCAAATTTGTTCTTCTTTTTGAGCAGTGTGAAGAACATGTGGCTTCGATCTGAAGACCTCGAAATAAATCGGCCTAAGGCGGCTATCCACCTTGTTAATCTTTGTACGACCTTAACTCTATCTACGACTTTGATATCTTCGATTGCCTTGATTTTATTGGGGTTTATTTCGATCCCTCGATTTGACACAATAAAACCGAGGAACTTGGCCGAACCGACCCCGAATGCACACTTCTCTCTATTAAGCTTCATGTTGTATTTTCTCAATATATGGAAGGTTTCCTACAATTGTGTTAAATGGTCCTATGCGCGTAGGGATTTAACTAGCATATCATCAATATATACCTCCATTGATTTACCTATTTGTTCTTCGAACAATTGGTTCACTAGGCGTTGGTAAGTAGCACCAGCATTTTTAGTCCAAACGACATTATATTATAACAATAGGTGTCGTACTTAGTGATGAACGAAGTCTTTTATTGGTCCTCCGGGTTCATTTGTATTTGATTGTACCCAGAGTAGACATCGAGAAAACTAAGGATCTCATGGCCGGCCATGGCATTGGTCATGTGATCGATATTTTGCAGAGGAAAAGTGTCGTTAGGACATGCTTTGTTTTAATCTTTATAATATACGCACATCCTATGTTTATTTTCCTTTTTAGGGACTACAACTACATTTTCTAACCACTCGAGATATTTTACTTCCCGAATGGATTCTATTTAGAGGATTTTAGTTACCTCGTCCAAAATGAATGCATGTTTTACCTCGGGCTGGGGCCTCTTCGTTTGTTTTACTAGGCGAAACTTCGGGTCCAGGTTAAGTCGATGCATGGTAATCTCCGGCGGATCCCTGTAATATCTAGGTGGGACTAAGAAAAACAAACCATATAATTGAATTGGTAAAAAATAGACTTCACACGTGGAGCAATGGAAATATGACAGTTGGATAAGAGTTTGGAAAGAGGTGCAGGACAAAGAGGTACGTAATAATACACCCACGAGACAATTAGAAGGGGGAGTTCTAGTCTAATTAAGGAGTTGAAGAGACACGGTCAGAATGAACCAAGGCAGAATAAAGGGCAGCTTCAGAGATCTTCAATCAATGATCCAAAACGTTACAGAATCTTCACGCAACAGTTACGATTACCTATTTTAACGTTACATTAATGTTATTATTAATCATTAATTCTTAATCATTAAGAAGTGTAGACGTTATATTAAGAAGTTCCCTATAAAAGGGAGTAGAATATCATTTGTATGGACACGTTCGAACCACAACTAAAATTAATTTACTTTTCTGCGATCATATTGCATTCTTATTTTACAAGTCTAACTAATATTATTATTCTTAGTTAATTTTCTTGGTTATTAGAAGCCTGAGTACTTCTTAAAATAGCTTTGACTAAGAATCTAGTTCTTTGGTTATACGAATTGGTTTCGTTACCGGTAACTGATAATCTTTTTCTTTTTGAATCCCAAAATTATTTTTACTAAATCATGTTGAACACCAACGACAACAACAAACAGGCAATTGGAACTCCAGTTCCATCACCTCAGGGAACCCCATGATGTTTAAGAGACAACACTCCGGAAATATCCACGACTCACAACAATGACCAAATTGGAAATGAACAAGCAGGAGAGCAAGACACTGTGAATTAGATAGTTGCTGAAATGTGAATGAAGCTCTTCAAGCTTTCGTGAGGGGGCTACCAACTATACCACCTACGCCTTCTCCAAACAACACTGCAACTGTACAAAATCCACAGTCTGAATTAGCTAATTCTGGAAGTAGAGTCACTCAAAACAAATCCCTCGAAGGAAGATCAAGTATGTCTAATAATTCAGATTTGCAATCTTTAATACTAACCTTGCAGAAACAGGTGAAGGAAAAAAATGATTGTGTCGAGCAAATTCCTGGAGTACCACCTGTCATCAAGGGGATTGATATTGACAAATACTCTCAGCAACCATGGAAGCTAAGTGCAGCACCTTTGCCGATTCCCAAAAAAATTAAGATGCCCGATATACCAAAATACGACGGGATAACTGATCCGCGTGACTATCTCGCTGCTTTCACTGCGGGAGTAAAAGGCAACGACTTGACTAAGCAGGAAATCGAGTATGTGTTGGTCAAAAAGTTTTGAGAGTCACTTACATAAGGAGCACTAACGTGGTATTCTCTCTTACTCGAAAAATTTATTTATTCTATTGTTGAGCTTGCAAATTCATTTATAAAAGCACATTCCGGTGCACAAAAAGTGGAGAAAAGAATGGAAGACATATTCAAAGTACAACAGGGAGATGCGGAGTTGCTCGTGGATTCATAGAAAGGTTCCAACGAGAAAGGATGATGTTACCAAGAGTGCCTGGCAATTTGGAAGCTATGGCATTTGCAAGTAATTTGAAAGAAAAAAAGCTCTAAAGCCACGAGGAGACTTAAAGAAAGTTTGCGAGAATTCCCAGCTACAACAGGGAATGATGTTTATAACAGGGACAACACCAAATTACGAATTGAAGAGGAAATGATAGCTCAATCAAAACAAGAAGACAGGACAAGTTCTAGACGCTCAAAGTTAGAGAGGAGAACTGGTAAAAACAGGTATGATCCCTTTATGGGGCCTTCGGGACGAGAAGCTCGTTCCAAATTTGAAAACACTCGGCCTGATCATAGACCGTCGAACAGAGATTCATATTCATCATCATCAATATCCAGAAAGGATTTAGATGAATGAAATAGAGGTAATAACACATATGCAAGAATTGGAGACTATAACTTCAATGTAAGTACTTTCGAGTTAATTACAATATTAAGAAATATGGGTGATAAAGTTCGATGGCCCAAAGAAATGAGATCAAATCTAAAAAAAGGAACTCAGACATCTGGTGTGAATTCAACAACGACAACATCCACAAAACATCAGAATGCAGATTATTGTAAGGTGAGGTAGAAGATTTGTTAAAACAAGGCTATCTAACTGAATTATTTAGTGAAAAAAGGTAACCAAGCATATATGAAGAACAGGTAGGAGCCCCCAAAACCACCGTCTCCAAAGAGAATAGTAAATTTGATAAATGGAGGAAAGGATGTTAACGGCTTGACCTATACCGCAGCAAAAAAGAAAACGAAGTTCATAATAACCCACGGGAAACGGATTCGGGAAACCTTAGAAGCTGATAGCATAATATTTGACGATGTAGATGTAGATGGGTTATTTATGCTACATAACGACGCACTGGTAATATCTTTACGTATACATGACACTAACGTGAGAAGAGTATTGATTGATCCAGGTAGTTTAGTTTGTTAGAATCTGATTTTAATAATGCAAATAATATATATGTTGTGTGTAGGTACCTCTCGAGAATGAAAGAACAAGATCACTGGCGAATCCAAAATCGAGGATATTGCGGATGAATAAATGAAGCAGACCGAATCTCGATCCTTATGGTATCCAAAACTAAGGAAACAAATAAAGGTTGATGAACGAGGGAGTAGATTGCGGAAAAAATAAAGGACTCAAGCAATCACCGACACCAAGAATATCTCACACGACTAATTCTGGAAAACCCAAGATCCTAGGAGGATTTCAGCACCATCTAAGGAAGCATTCAGCGTATCCCTTTCTGCCCTAGCCGTTGCGGAACATCCTTATTCTTTGAAAGAATCAATCATTTTCCAAGGATCAAATCTCTTAGGTTGGCAGCATCTCTTCAGCAGTCAGAGCTTACTCATATATATATACACTCTCTTGTATATTAGGAAGACATACTTTGATCGAACCAATTACCCTCTGTTTGATCTACTAAATACAAACATTGTAGCTCCTAAAAGATCTGTTGTGTAACAAGTTAGAGAAGAAAGAGCGAAAAAACACTGGTGAGGCATTGTATAAAAAAGAAATCGAGAGTCGCTGAAAGATAGCCATAGGTGTAAACTACACCATCTCTGTATTCTCGAAGAACTTCATTCACTGAAAGAGAACACCCTTGCAACCCAAGGGGGCTGGACTAGGATTCACACTGAATCCGAACCAGTGTAAAATTCCGGTGTCTTTAATTGCTGTACTTTTATTATTGTCTTTACTTTCTACTGTGTTATTACTTCACTATTATTTCTAGTCGACTAATTACATAACCATTCAACTAGTAAAATAAATAAGAGATAGTCAATTCACCCCCCCTCCCCCTCTTGCACTTTGAATTAGTATCAAAGTTTCGCTCACATTTTACTTTTGCTTAACAGCTTGTGAGAAAATATCGTGACCAATAAAGTAATTATCGGAGCAGTTTTCCAGTAAGGAACATCCCAAGTGAGGCTACCCTACTTCAACGGTCAATACTTCTCTCACTGGAAAGTGTGCGTGGAAATCTACGCAATGTCCTATGATGTCAAGGTATGGAGAGTCATCAAAAAGGGAAACTACCCACTATCAATTATTGCTACGGCTCAACCCCTTGCTGATCTTGAGGATATTGATGCATACACTGAAGAACAAATAGCTATTGTGAAAGTTAATGCAAAAGACAGAAATTTGCTTTACAATACTATTAATGGTGAAGAATATGAGAAGATATCCAGCTGTGATACAGCCAAGGAGATGTGGGACAAACTTGAAGTCACTTATGAAGGAACGAGAAAGGTAAAAGAAACTCACATAAACATGTTGGTGCACGACTATGAACTATTTCAGATGAAAGAAGGAGAATCCATCGAAGAAATGTTTGCCAGATTCAGCAAAATTATAAGTGATCTAAAAGCTTTTGGAAAACCATACTCCAGTGGTGATCAAGTAAGAAAAATTATAAGAAGCCTACCTACCACATGGAAAACGAAAGTCGTCACTCTTGAATCTCAAGATCTGAACAAAATGTCATATGATGAACTTCGGGAGAACTCATAGCTTTTGAAAAGACCCATCTGAAGAAAACTGCTCAAGAAGAAAAGAAGAAGACTGTAGCATTCAAAGCTACAACTGATAGAGAAGAAAGTGATATAGATGCTGATCCTAAAGCTCTCAAAGAAGAAATTGCTCTAGTATCAAGAAATATGGATGGACATATGAAGAGATACAGAAACACCAAGAAAGGTAGGTTCCCATCCAGTCGTACCAGACAATATGGAGAACAGGATAAAAATGTTGGAAAATGCTATGAATGCGGAAGATTTGGACATGTTCAAGTTGAATGCCATGAACTCAAAAGAAAAGTCTCCAGAGGATTCAACAAGAATAAATCATTTGGAAGCTGGAGTGATGAAGACAACTCAGAAAATGAAGAATTAGCCAACCTGTGCTTTCTGACAATTATTGAAAATGACATGAAGAAAATCTCTGGATGCTGGACAAACGAGGATGACTTTGACAAGGAAGAAAAAGATGAAAATGAAAATTGTTTCATGGCTCGAGGTGAAACAAGCGAGGTAAGACCCTATAACTGTGACAAATGTAATGAATTGCAGGATATTCTTGATCTTACTTTAAAAGAATCACAAAAATTGTTTGATGAGATAAAAAGACTAAATAGGGAAATAAGAGACTGAAAACTTAAACTTGATTTATGTGAAATTGAAAAAGATGAACTTCATGATGAGTATGATGGATTACTTGTGCGGCTTAACCGTGTGCACAAAACCACCGGTTATAGTTCTACCAGGTCCAATCAGACATATAATAAGTCTACTAGAGAAAGACATTCCAGAACAGAGTCAACTAGTTCAGACTCAAGTGGGAAATCCATAACTGGATCAAGCCCCAACTGTCACTATTGCACTAAAAGTGGTCATAAGTATTCCTTTTTTCATTTTCGCAAATTAAATGTGTCAAGATGGGTTTGGAGACCCAAAAACAATCCTGAACCTAGCAATGCTAACCCACAAGGACCCAAGCAGACTTGGGTACCTAAGAAAAGATAAACGTCATGTTTTGCAGGAACACCACAGAAGGAGTCGCAAAGGAAAATGATATTTGGACAGTGCGTGTTCCAGCCACATGACAGGTGACAAGAACCTATTTAAAGAAATTACAAAAATTGATGGAGGAAATGTAAAATTTTGTGATGAATCAAAAGGAAAGATAGTTGGTACTGGAACTGTTCTGTTGAACATAAATTGCTATATCACTGAAGTTTATCTTGTGGATGGACTCAACTACAATCTCCTTAGTATAAGTAGGCTGTGCGATTCAGGATACAAAGTAAAGTTTAGAAAACAGGTTGTTCTATTGAGGACGGATCAGGTAAACCAGTTCTTCCAGGTAAAAGGTATGTTAACGTTTATATTCTTGATGGTTTTTAAAATACAGATGGTCATATCTGCTTAACTTCTATTTCTGATGATCCTTGGATTTGGCACAAGAAACTTGGTCATGCAATCATGCATTTGATAGAAAAGCTTTCCAAACAAGAACTAGTTATTGGTTTACCCAAATTAAACTTTTCTAGAAATCATGTATAAGATGCATGTCAAGTTGGTAAACAAACTAGAAATTCTTTTAAAAGCAAAGATATTGTCTCTACTTCAAAGCCTTTACAATTACTACATACGGATCTGTTTTGACCTACTAGAACTACCAGCATTGGAGGTATGAGATATGATTTTGTTATTGTTAATGACTACTCACGTTTTACTTGGGTGATTTTTCTATCTCACAAGGATGAAGCCTTGAAAATTTTTGAGATCTTCTGTCAAAAGGTTGAGAGAGAAAAAGGATCTCTCATCACTACTATGCAAAATGATCATGAAGGAGAATTTGAAAGTCTAGCTTTTGATGACTTCTGCAATGATCAAGGATATACTCACAACTTTTATGTACCTAGATCGCCTCAACAAAATGGAGTGGTTGAACGGAAAAACATAACTCTACAGGATATGGCCAGAACCATGCTGTTAGAACATTCCTTGCCAAATCACTTATTGGTAGAAGGTGTAAGTACTGCTTGTCACATTCTAAATAGATGCCTCATAAGACCTATCCTGGAAAAAACTCCATATGAGCTATGGAAAGGTAAGCATCCAAACGTAAGCTATTTCCATCCTTTTGGAAGTAAGTGTTTCATTCACAACAATGGTAAGGACAATCTTGGAAAATTTGATCCAAGAAGTGATGAAGGTATTTTTCTTGGTTACTCATTAAATAGCATATCTTTTTTAGTATAATAAATGCACCCTGTGGGTTGAAGAATCTGTGCATGTTGTTTTTTATGAGAATAACACTCTGGCCGAGAAAGAATTTGATGCAGGTGATGATGAACCAATGCAGAAATCTCAAGAGGCAAACCAACCTCAAGAGTCAACTAGTAAACCTGTCAACATTGAAGAGTCAACTAATGTAATCAACAATAGTCAAGTTGAAGAATCAAAGGAATCAATTACTTCTGTTGCTCGTCTAAATGAGTGGAAGAATGAGTTTGAGTATCCTCAAAAATGCATTATTGGTGACCCAAACGAAGGGGTTAAAATAAGAGGAGCTCTCAAAAAGAAAGCCGACATAGCCTTGATATCTCAAATTGAGCCAAAGAAAATTGAAGAGGCCCTAAAAGACTCAAGTTGGGTGCAAGCTATGCAGGAAGAACTTGATCAATTTGATAAAAATCAAGTATGGAAACTGACACCCAAGCCTACAAATGCTCCAGTTATTGGAACAAAATGGGTTTTCAGAAACAAGTTGAATGAGAAAGGAAAGGTTATTAGAAACAAAGATATACTAGTCGCTCAAGGATACTTAGAGCAGGAAGGAGCCGACTACGACAAAGCCTTTGCTCCTGTAGCTCGATTGGAATCTATAAGAATTCTTCTGGTATATGCTTCGTACAAAAGATTCAGACTTTTCCAGATGGATGTTAAGAGTGTGTTTCTAAACGGGTTCATTAAAGAAGTGTATATGAAGCAACCCCTCGGCTTTGAGGACTCAAAATTTCCATATCATGTGTTTAAGTTGACCAAAGCACTATATGGTCTAATACAAGCTCCAAGAGCATGGTAAGAACGTCTCAGCTCATTTCTCATTGACAATGGATTCACAAGAGGTAAAGTAGATACTACCTTGTTCATAAAAAGATCATCTGAAGGTAATCTCACTATTCAAGTTTATGTTGACGATACTATTTTTGGTAGTACTAATCCTTTTATGTGAAAGGAATTTTCTGATCTAATGGAAAGTGAATTTGAAATGAGTATGATGGGATAACTAACGTTCTTTCTTGGACTACAAATTCAACAATCTGAAGAAGGGACCTTCATATGTCAAGCCAAGTACACCAAGGAACTAATTCAAATGTTTGGTATGGAAAACGCAAAAGTTATTAGCACTCTTATGAGTCCTTCAACTAATCTCGATAAAGATGAACAAGGAACATCTGTTGATGAGACTAAATATCGAGGACTGATTGGTTCTCTTCTTTATTTAACTACTAGTCGAACGAATATCATGTTTAGTGTATGTAAATATGCCAGATTCTAGTCAGCTCCAAAGGAGTCTCCTATGACAGTTGTTAAGAGAATCATTCGATATCTCATTGGAACATCCTCTTATGGATTATGGTATCCTCATTCTAACACCTTCAAATTAGAATGATTTTTAGATGCTGATCTTGCAGCTGACAAGGAAGATAGGAAAAGTACAAGTGGAACGTGTCAATTTCTTGGCAAAGCTTTAGTATCATGGAACAGTAAGAAACAAGGATCAGTCGCACTATCCACAACTGAAGCTGAATATATAGCTATTGGACAATGTTGTGCTCAGTTACTTTGGATATCACATCAACTCGGTGACTATGAACTTTCTTTTAAACCTATTCAAATTTTTTGTGATAACTCTAGCCCTAGTTGTCTTTCTAAAAATCCTGTGAATCATTCTACAGCAAAGCATATAGAGATTAAACATCATTTCATTAGAGATCATGTACTGAAGGGAAATATTGAAATAGCGTTTGTAGGAATAAATGGTCAATTAGCTGATATTTTCACTAAGCCCCTATTAGAAGTAAGATTCTGCCTGTTAAGAAAACTTCTTGGAATAATGTGCATTAGAAATAAAAGTTAGGACCAATATGTCATTATCTGACTTATGTGTGCTAAAAGTTTTTATTTTTGTTTTGTGATCATTTACTGCGCCTCCAATTTCCCTCTTGTTCCTCTTTTTTCACATCAGTTGCACAGTTCAAAGAAGGGAACACAATCAGCGCGTCTTCTCACCTGACAACTCTTCTTTTTCTGCACTCAACCGTTAGAAAATGCCTTTTTAATGCCTAAGTCTCTTTTCAATCAATTTCATATTGTCCAAGTAGAAAGCACTCTCAGAACCCTCTCTTCCACGACTATATTTAATGGCTAAACACCCTAAAACTGATTTCGCCTCTACCAGAAAAAGCACCCGTTCACGAGCCAAAACCCCTGTTCAACCTCCTGAGAAAGTAGATGAACCCCTGGTTGGTCTAAGTTTTTCTCTGTTCCTGTGCCCAAAGTTTATGAACCCCTGGTCAGAATGTACTATGCAAATCTTCGGTCTAGTAAGCCTGATAGTTTGGAATCCTTAGTGCTAGGGAAAAATATTGTCCTTGATTGTGCTTTATTTGACTGTATTTTTTAGTGCAAGTGTTCTGGTTTTCCTATGCTCTTCAAAAATTCCTGGTGTGACGATTTTGAAATTTCTCTTGATCAAGCAAAAAGATGCATTGCTGAGAATCCCTCTGATTCCCTTCCAAACTAATTAGGCCCTAGTGATGTGAATTTCGAAACCCGTGTTCTAGCCTATATCGTTGCTACCTCACTGCTTCCTTGCACTGGTTCCTTCTCCACTTTCTCTCTTAGGGACACATTCTTTGTCTACTGCCTTGTGACTAAACTCAAAATCAAGTTTTTCTCCTGGGTTATTAATTTCATGATTGAGAGTGTTGAAGACCCCACTAGTTTGACTTATGGTCTGGTCATTACCCATATTCTGGTAACCCACAATATTCCTCTCTCTGACTATCCCACTATCATGGTTTCCAAGTCATACAACTCTAGAGCCTTTGTCAATATGGATGTGTTTGTTCATGGGTCATGGGTCAAGAAACAAGAGAATGAAGTCAAGCCTTCCCCAATCGAATCTAAATAAAAACCCTTTGCCTCTCCTCCTAGCCACAGTTATCCTGATTTGGCTTAAAAGCTTCAATGCATTAGCTCTCAACTAGCTGAGATTAAGGATATCCTCTCTACCACTCAGTCTACTATTGATGAAATCCACGCCATCTCCAAGGAAACAAGATCTGAAGTTTTTAAAATTCGAGTTGCAGTTCTCATGGTCAGGGAGAATGCTACAAAGCATTCAAGGAGATTCATGATAGGTTTGGTGGAATGAGCATCTCATCCACAACTAGCTTTGATCATATGAAGGAGGCGATTTGCAATACTCTTACATACTTTCTGCGCCATTAATTTGGATGCTTCAGACAACTTTTTTGTGTTTTTATAGTTTTTTGTGTGCTTGGACTGGGTCACCAGTCGATGGATGTTTCAAAACTATGACTGCAAAACTCTTTGCTTTCAACAATCATATTTTGGTTTGAATTCCCTCTTTGCTGATGTCAAAAAGGGGGAGAAAAGAATATGTATGTAATAAAAAACGTACAGCTATTCGAGACAAGTCGACTCTAGAGAAATTGCAAGCTACGCATACAGATCAATTCGACTATAGCACTTTTTGAGGGGGAGCAAAATTGAGTCGACTATAGAAACTATTGAGGGGGAGCAGAACCAGTTGACTATCATATACAGGGAAGTCAACTGATGTTTATACATATATTATTTTGTCATCATCAAAAAGGGGGAGATTGTTAGAATCTGATTTTAATGATTCAAATAATATATATATTGTGTGTAGGTACCTCTCGAGAATGAAAGAACAAGATCACTAGCAAATCCAAAATCGAGGATATTGTGGAAGAATAAATGAAGCAGACTGAATCTAGTACGATCCTTATGGTATCCAAAACTAAGGAAACAAATAAAGGCTGATGAAAGAATGACGAAGTATATTGCGGAAAGAAAAAAGGAGTCAAGCAATCAACGACACCAAGAATATCTCACGCAGCTAATTCTTGAAAGCCCAAGATCCTAGGAGGATTTCAGCGCCATCTAAGGAAGCATTTAGCGTATCCCTTTCTGCCCTAGCCGTTGCGGAACATCCTTATTCTTGGAAAGAATCAATCTCTTTCCAAGGATCAAATCTCTTTGGTTGGCAACGTCTCTTCAGCAGTCAGAGCTTACTCATATACATATACTCTCTTGTACATTAGGAAGACATACTTTGATCGAACCAATTACCCTCTCTTTGTTCTACTACATACAAAAATTGTAGCTCCTAAAAGATATGTCGTGTAACAAGTTAGAGAAGAAAGAGAGAAAACCACTGGTGAGGCATTGTATCAAAAAGAAATCCAGAGTCACTGAAAGATAGCCATAGTGTAAACTACACCATCTCTGTATACTCGAAGAACTTCATTCACTGAAATAGAACACCCTTGCAACCCAAGGGGACTGGACTAGGATTCACATTGAATCCGTACCAGTATAAAATTCTGGTATCTTTAATTCCTGAACTTTTATTACTGTCTTTACTTTCTACTGTGTTATTACTTCACTGCTATTTCTAGTCGACTAATTACATAACCAGTCAACTAGTAAAATAAATAAGAAATAGTCACTTTCACAGTTAACATCATTCTACTGAGAGTGGTGGAGGAGATGTTAATGGGAGACCAAATAATTCCAAAAGCACGTTCCTTATCCGGATTCGATAATTCTACTATCATGACAAAGGGAGAAATTGCATTGAGTACTTATGCAGAAAGTATCGTCAAAGAAACAAAATTTCAAGTTATTGATACAGACATGGCCTACAATGTAATTATGGGAAGACCATGGATTCATAACATAGGCGTAGTACCATCCAGTCCACACCAGGGTATCAAATTCTCTTCAAAATGGGGAATTCAGCAGATTCGAGGTGATCAACAAACTTCGAGGAACATCAATTCAGTGGTACATTCGAATAAAAAAGAAGCGGTGGAAGAGTTAAAAGACGTGGGAGTAACTCAAACAAATACAGGAGCAAACAATAAAGACAGTCAAATCACCACGGATATCGCATCAAAACATATGGACATGGATTCCAATCCTAATGTTATTCAAGAACCAGAAAAGAATGAAAACATAAAGACAACTACTGAGGAGCTCGAAGTTGTTCCACTGTTTTAGCATAAGGCTGAGCAAAACAATCCACATAGGAGCAAGGCTAAGCCCGACTACAAGAGCTAAGTTAATTGAGTATTTAGAAGCTAATGCAGACTGATTTGCCTGGTCCCATTCAGATATGACAGGTATACCCCCAGAGGTGATGACTCATAAACTAAATGAATACCCATCATTCGTACCTGTCAAGCAAAATAAAAGGAAGCAGGGATCGTTCAAAAATCAAGTGATCGATGAAGAGGTACAGAAACTCTTAAAAATCGGTTCAATACGCGAGGTAAAATATCCCAATTGGTTAGTTAATACCTTAGTTGTACCTAAAAAGAATGGTAAATAGAGAGTGTGCGTAGATTATACTGATTTAAATAAAGCATGCCCAAAAGAGTCATTTCCATTACCGCACAAAGATAAAACGACTGATGCCACTGCAGTTCATGAATTATTAAGCTTTCAAGATGCATATTCTGGTTACAATCTGCAACGACCAGACCGGTCGTTTCGAGTATTCGAACCACGTTCCCCTAAATAAGACTTCCCGTAGTGGCTTATAGTGACTTATGACTTGCGGGGACAGGTGGTTCGGGATTCAGAAGCGTTTAGAGAAATATAGGAACACTTAGTTCCTTAAGGTTAGCCTTTTTGGCCAAGTTTGACTTCGATCAACGTTTTGAGTAAACAACCTCGGAATCGAGTTTCGGCAATTCCAGTAGCTTCGTATGATGATTTTGGACTTGTGCGTATGTTCGGAATGGGTTTTGGATGACCCGAGAGTATTTCGATGCCATATAGCGAAATAGAGTTTCCTTAAGTTCATAATTTGGTTTGGGATGTGTTTCTATGTTATCAAGATCCGAACGGAATTCCGAGACCGGGAATAGTTCCGTTATACCATTCATGAATTGCTTGCAAAATTTGGTGTCATTCCGAGTAGTATAGGCCGGTTCGACGCATTGAAACAGAATTCAAGAACTTAGCAATTCTTGAGTTTTATTCTAGGGGTTTTGAGGGGTGATTTTGAGTATTACCGTTGTTTTGGGTGTTCTAAAGGCTCGAGCGAGTCCGTAATATGATTTAGGACTTGTTGGTATAATTTTACGGGGGATCGGGTGGGCCCAAAAGCCTCCCGGACACCAAACGGAGCAAAAAACCAGTAGCTTCAGCTACTGGTGCACCAGATCTGGTGTGACCGCAAGTGCGGTTGCCCAAGACGCAGTGGCGAGACCGCCCCTGCGGTCAAGGCTCCGCAGCTACGACCCCCAGGGGAGCTGGTCCAAACCGCAGGTGCGGACCTCTTTCCGTAAGCGCGGACCCACCGGTGTGGGAGTTCCTCTGTAGGTGCGGCCCCAGGCCTCCTACGCCACTTCCGCAGGTGCGACCCTTGGCTCGCAGGTGTGAGACTGCTGGTGCAGTCCTCGAGCCACAGGTGCGAGATCACTGAAGGCAGTGAGCTCATTTAGTACGGGATTTGGCCATTTTTCACATTTCTTCTCCTCCATTGGCGATTTTGAGAGCTTTCAAGAGGGTATTCGGACTAGTTACTAAGGGGTAAGTAATTCCCATTTAAAAATGTTAGATTAATGCACCAAAACTTAGGTAGATTAACATCTAATTAGTGGAAATCAAAGGGGTTAGAGTGAAAACCTAGGATTGATGAACTTTAGGGAATTTCACCACTTTTCTACCATGAAATCATCCAAAAACTATATATTAATGATCCTTAGGCTATGGGTAAGTGTTATCTTCGAAAAGTTCCGAAATCCGAGCATGTGGGATCAGAGTTGTATTTTGGGATTTCTTAAAGAATAGTGAATTTACTAAATAAGTAGGAGAATTTCCATACTTCGAGCATGCATTGACATATTTATATATCATTTGACTAGTTTTGAGTCCTCGGGTGTAAAGTTTGGAGTTTCGAGCGCGTTCTTGACCCGGGAAGTAAATTCTACGCGAGGTGAGTCTCCTTTCCAACCTTGTAAGAGGGAATTGTCCCCATAGGTAAATGTAAATTATTGGATTATCCTTATTTGCGGGGCTACGCACGCGCAAAGTGACGAGAGTCCATGCGTAGCTACTACTATGTTATGTCGGGTAGAATTTAGGATTTCACAAGCATGCCTTTATGTGCCTTACCTGTATCCTTGCATGTGTTCCTAGTTGCTTATTATCTTTGATATTGATATGAGGATTTTAGGAAGTTATGTGTAAGTTTAAAGTGCTTAAATCTCTGATTTCAAGTATAATCCATGATGAATTCCTGAAGTTCCTGATGATTCTGTGTATGTCTACGAGCACTCGTGTCGTATGTATGATTCGCGAGCAGGGTAGCCCTATATTTATGTCAACCACGTCGCATGATCGATTCGCGAGCAGGGTAATGGATGCATTTATGGTTCGTGCCGCTCGAACCTCGGCAGTGCACATTTATTTTCGCGTCGCTTCGTTCGTACGCTTCGGCATATTATGTGCTATGTATTTGACTAAGAGTCTTATGGTTATTGTCAAATAAATTGTTCTTAGTGGAGGGGACTTGGGACTTTTATTGATATTATTATTTGACACTTGCGGGTAGATTTTAGTTCACATACTCGATATTACATGTCTACTTGATTGCCATGACTATTAAATCCTGTCTAGAATTATTTAATTATACTAGTGCTAATGACCCTAGTGAGTAATACGTCTACCTCTCGTCACTACTTCTTCGAGTTTAGATGGGATAGTCACTGGGTACATATTTGTTTATATGTACTCCTGCTACGCTTCTGTACTTAATTGTACAGGTCCTGAGGCTGGTGCATCTGGTTATCATACCGGAGCGAGGTCTTGAGAGTACTATCTGGATTAGACTACACGGTGAGCTACTCTTCCTGACGTTCCTCAGCAGCACTGTGGAGTTTCTATTATTTTTCGATTTCTGTCTACCCTTTTCAGACAGTTGTACATTTATTTTGTCTATTTTTATATTCCACTAGTCGCATGTGGAATTGTGACACTAGGTCTTGGAATTTGTAGATGATTTTTCTAGTATTTTGCTATACTGTATATGTTGGCAAACGATCTTTCGAGTTTCGTTAAGTCAAGTTGCATCACTTGACTGTTTTCTTTAAACGTTTTCCTAACTTAAAATTTGGCAAGCACTTAAATATCTAACTAAGTGAAGTAACTTCGGTGGTGAACTAGTGTTGGCTTGCCTGACTCCGCTGTTGGGCGCCATCACGACCTGATTAGGAATTTGGGTCGGGACATAATGTATAAAAATGGACCCCTCAGACGAAGAAAAAAAGTTCTTTTATTACAAACAAGGGGACTTACTGTAACAAAGTCATGCCTTTTGGTTTGAAAAGTTTTGGATCCACATATCAAATGCTAATGAAGATTATCAGTGAACATCTTGGAAAAACAATGAAGGTATACATTGATGACATGTTGGTAAAGTCAATACAGGCAGAAGATCACTTCCACCACCTTTCAACTACGTTTGACATCCTCCGCATGTATAATATGAAACTAAATCAAGAGAAGTGCTCCTTTGGCATTGAATCAGGTACGTTATTTGGTTTTCTCGTATCAAACAGAGGCATTGAATCAGGTACATTTTTTGGTTTTCTCGTATAAAACAGAGGCATTGAAGTAAATCCTGCTCAAATTAAACATATTGAAGAAGTACGCTATATACTCACGAGCAAAAAAGAAGTTTAAAGGCTGACAAGTAGGATCATAGCTTTAGGAAGATTCATTTCAAGATCTTCAGAGAAGAGTTTCAAATTATTCTCAGTACTAAAGAAGCAGAATCAGTTCGAATGGACTGAGAATGCCATCAGGCCCTAAAAAATATGAAGGCCTACCTATTAAATCCCCCATTATTATCCAAACCAAAGGTAGGGGAAAGGTTGTATATTTATCTTGCGGTTACAGAAATAGTTGTGAGTGCAGTCCTGGTAAGGGAAGACAAAGGTAAGCAATCTCCTATTTATTATGTAAGTAAATCCTTATTGGATGTTGAAACTAGATACCCTCATTTAGAAAAATTATCCTTGGCTCTAGTTATGGCAGCCAGGAACTTAAAACCATACTTTCAGTGTCATCAAATTGTTGTTGTAACTTCATACCCATTATGAAATATCATGCATAAACAGAAGCTATCAGGTAGATTGGCTAAGTGGGCAATAGAACTAAGCGAATATGACATCGTTTATCAACCTAGGACAGCAATAAAGTCTCAGGTCTTAGCCGATTTTGTCACATATGTTAATACTAGTATAATTACTGAAGTAGAAAAAGAATTATAGATCTTTACCGGAGCTAATCCAGGAACATGGACTCTATTCACTGACGGTTCTTCTAATGTTAAAGGAGCCAGTCTGGGAATTGTTTTGACACCACCTTCGGGTGAAAATATAAGACAAGCTATTAAATGGTATCATATCACTAACAATGAAACAGAGTACGAAGTTGTCATTGTAGGGCTTGAATTAGCACGAAAACTCTCAATAGAGCAGATCGTGATCAAAAGTGACTCTCGACTAGTGGTAAACCAGATGCAGGGGACTTACACCGCTAGAGAGACTCGAATGCAGCAATATTTGGAAAAGGCACGATACCTAGTGAGGCAATTCCAGTCATGGAAGATCGTGCAAGTACCCAGAGAGGAAAACGCAGAAGTGGATGTGTTAGCTAACCTCGCATCAGTTACAGATGTAACGAATAAAGAAAATGCTATTGTGATACATTTATTCCATTCAGCAATTGATCAAGACCATATTGAGGTAACATTTAATAATCTAACTTGGGATTGGAGAAACAAAATTGTAAATTTTTTGCAGAATGGTACCGTGCCTGAAAATAAGAAAGAAGCTCAAGCACTTCGACGAAAAGCTCCACGGTACTGCCTAGTTCGTGAAACTTTATATCGCAAAATATTTTGCGGTCCCCTATCAAGGTGCCTCGGACCTAATCAAACTGAATACGTGATGGAAGAAGTACACGAAGGACGTTGTGGAAACCACGCAAGTGGAAGATCTCTAGTCAAAACTCTAATCAGAGTAGGGTATTATTGGCCTAAGATGGAAGAAGACGCCAAATATTTCATAGCTAAATGCGATAAATGTCAGCGGTAGGCTAACAACATGCATTGACCCGCAGAATTACTACATCTGGTTATATCACCTTGGCCATTTATGAAGTGGGGAATGGATATAGTAGGACCTTTACCCCAAGACAAAGGAAAGGTACGGTTTTTTTCTTGTTTTAACAGATTATTTCTCAAAATGGGTGGAGGAAGGTGCTTATAAATAGGTACGAGAAAAAGAAGTGAAAAGCTTTATCTCGCGAAGCATCATATGCCGCTTTGGTGTCCCGAAGGAAATCATAAGTGATAATGGCTCGCAATTCATAGTCTCACAAATCATGGGATTCTTCCAAAGCTGGTGTCACGACCCAAACCGATGGGCCGTGACGGGCACCCTGTACCTTACTCAATCGAGTACCAACTTAACGTATCTTTCTTATTACATCATCATATATGTTTAACCAAAGAATTAGATACTTTGACCAAAGTTATTTTTAGGATGAACGCGGATTACTGATAATCAAGGAAATAATATTAAGTTAAGAAGAATAAGTAAATGATGATAATAAGATGATTCAGAAAAGTAAAGTGTGTTGTATTCGAAGTCCAGATGTCTGTTGCAAGTTATATTCTCTTCCCTTATATAGGGAATTTCTTAATATAACGTCTATCTCTTCCAATGATCACTCATTAATGACTAATTATTACATTAATGGGGCGTTACAAAGGATAACCGTAACTGTTTCCTAAAGGTTGTGTAACGTGTGAGTCATTAATGGTGGATCCCTGAATCTGTCTGTAGCGCTGTCCGAATTCGCTCCGACCGTGTTTCTTCCTTGTCTCAATCAGGTTTAGTTTCACGTAGCATATTACCCCAAAGGTTTATTGATCCGTATATTTCTACTATGTGCCTCTTTATTGAATCATGTCCAGCTATCACGTTTTCCTTGGTCCACGTAGCTGGCTGAGTTGTCAAGAATCATCTTACGTGTGAAACTCTTTTTTACCAATACAGATAGTCCCCCCACTTACAATTTATTTATCGATTAATATTTGGTAAGTGGATACGCATTTATGGCAGGAATATTTTGCCGCCTTTTTATCCCGAAACATTGTATCCTTTTCTGAAAATAGGTGTCGTTTGTCACTTCCATTTAATGCTCAAACCACGTCCCTTTCGGATTGGTTCGGCAGTTACTTCGCTCCTTTTAGGGCTTTTTGCGGCTGCGTCAGTCACAAAGTGACACCTTCAATTATGACTTTTCTCATCATTGTTTTTTTCCCATGTTTGACGGTTTTCTTCAAGTATAAATACCTCTCTTCTTTTCTTTACTTTCACGAAACGCTTTATAACTTGTCTCTTTTATTTGTAAAGAATTCCTTCTTGTCTTTGTAAGTATGTCTTCCTTTAACCAACCTGATAGAGTTATAGATGTTGAAGGATTAACCCCTTCTTCTGCTCCAACCCGGAGTCGGAGAGGTGGTAGATTAAGGTGCTTAGGTGTTACTCCTTCGAGAGGCTCTTCTTCTTCCCAGATTACTTCTCCTCCATCTGCTAGATCTTTAGTTTCTACAAGAGCTAGGGCTACCATGTATTCATCTTGGGGTAGAGATCATCATGGACTTTTACACGAACCACGAGTAGACAAAATCATTCCTGCTGAGTTTACCTTTACTAGGGATAGTCAAGTCCTTGTAAATCAGTCGTTATCTCTTAATAGTGCTGATAGGTACCCTACCCTTATCACTGAAGGTCATATTTCCCTTGTTCGCAAGGAATGGTTTTGGAGGCCTGATTTCCCTGTCTATTTTCCGAATAGCAACCAAATAATAACGTCTTACAAGATGGGGTATTTATTTGTTTATACGTACCCTCTTACTTTAGGATTTAGACCACCTATCGATCCAGCCATCATTGACTTCTTTCGTTTCTTCAAAATTCTCTTAGGACAGGTTGGTCCTCTTGTGTGGCGGGTTGTTGCGTGTCTCAGATGCTTAGCTACTTCAGCTTCGGTTCCTTTTACTTTTAACCATCTTATTCATCTTTATTCTCCTGGCTTATATCGTCAAGGGATTTTTACTCTGGATGCTAGGAGTAAAAAAGTGTTGGTAACCCCTGGAGACGATAAGGACAAAGGTTGGTACCTCTGGTATGTTGTTGTGCCCACTGCTGGTTTAGTGAGCGAGGAAAATCTTCTCTTCTCTGAGAAGTGCAATCGTGCACGTAAGTACATTTTATCTCACATTTGTTATTTTTCTTCTTTTTGCATGAAGTGTTTTAGTAACACCGTATATGTTCCTTCTTCCTTCAGTAATCATGGGTACGGTTGAGAATGTCTCTGGTATCCGTGATTGGGTAGAAAAATTATTGTCAGTTGCTCCATTGGAAGAAAGGTCTTGGAAGTACTTCTCCGGGAAGTACGGTTGGAAAGTAAAGACACACGGTAAGTGAAGCTTTGGTTTCCGCTCCTTTCCTTACTCGAGCCTCCCTTCCTCTTTCGCTTAACTTTTTTCCTTTTGATAAGGTTTCCCGCTCGTGGGGTGTCTGTTGCGTCTATTCCAAAAATGTCTCTGGCTCAGGCCCAAGAAATTATTGATGGTTCTTCTTCCTCGAAGAGGAAGTTTAGTGATTCTCGAACCTTAGAAAAAGAAGAAGAAGAAGAAGAAGAAGAAGAAGACGAGGGCATTTTGGTGCACAGGTCACGAAGAAGGAGGGTGATTTCGGACGATGAGTCTTCATCTGTGGCAGTGCCTTCCATGCCTGAAGTCATACCCTCTGCCTCTGAAGATGCTTCTCCCTCTTCCGTACATGAGTCTGTGGTTCATTTGTTCCGCGAAGGCTTTGGCCCCGCTATTGATGAAGTCCCTTTAGCTGTTTTTCCCGCTTCTTCCAGAGAAGCTCTTTCATATGTTCCTGCTATTTCTTCCGCTCCCTTGGCTATTACTACTCCCGTTGCTGCCTTGCCTGTGGCTCTTTCACTCCCTCAAGTTTCTGTGCCTATTACTTCTTCTGTTTCATAATTTTCATTATCCGTGGCTCCTTCACCTCGGCCTGCTTCTGTGCCTCCTCCTGTTAGAGAAGTAGGGTTTTCCAGCAGGGAGATGAGGCAAGTGCTAATTGAGGTTCCGGCTGATGGAAGCCTTTTTAAGAAATCTAGCCAACCCGAAGTGTGGCTGAAGCCTTTGATTGGACCAACAGAGAGGACTAAGCTTGATAGCCATAGCGCCCTTACATGGGCTAACGAAGTCATTCATTCCTCTTTGAAGGTAAAATGCGTTGTCTCTCATTTCATTTTGTACATGAAATCTATCGTATCTAATTGATTTCCTTTTTTGTAGACCAATCTATAGGCATAGAACTTATGAAGAGGATTTCTAACTTGAAGGCTTAGAAGAACAGAAGTGTACCTTGGAGTGGCAGTTGAGAGTCGTGGTTGCGGAATTGGCAGTTTGCTGAACGGGCTAAGAGCTGAACTTCAGATATGGGAGAAAGATTATGAAACTCTCGAAGAGGCGGCTGATGTCGATGTTAGTTGGGCGTACATGAATTCTCACCTTGACACATTAACGGAAATGAGTCAAGAAGGCTTTGACCTTAGTGCTGAAATAGCTAAAATCAAGGAAGCAATGGAGAAGGCTCAACAAGACCAGACTTTCTCTTCACCTGAAGGCGAGACTTCTGCTTCTTACGCCTCTTCGTCTCAAGTTGCTCCTGCTCCTGCTGCCCGTGAAGAAGTCACTCCTCCTCCTCAAGAAGATTAAGCTGTTGATTCACCCTTTTTTTTATTGGTGGTTGCCCCCAGCTCCATCGGGGGTAGATTTGTGTCTTTTAAAGTCCCCAACTGACAACTTAGGGGCACCTTAATGTATAAATTGTACGCGGCTAAGTACTAGTTAGTACTTAGTTCTTACTTAGCCGCTCTTTTTGAATATATGCAAGTATGACTTTTTTGCTTTGAGTTTTTGTTTCACTCTTAAGTCTTTTGCATGTTTTAATTTTTGAGGTTTTGTTTTACCTCTGATTTTTTGCATGAAGATGCTTAAATCACTCGTACCTTTTCATAGTAAGCACGGTGTTGTATGTAAAATATGAGCTTTTTTGTAGTAGGCTTTGTTTATGAAAGAGGGCCCTTTATGATTGACAATTAATGAAGAAGACGTCTCAACTTCATGATGGTGTAATAATGCAATAGAGTGATAAGAATTTTTCACATGTTTAAGAATGTTTCTGAGGAAAGTTTTTTGTTTGAACTTCCACGACATTTTACATGTGTTTGATTATCGTCTAAAACTCATGTTGCAACTGTTGTTTTTAACAGATTTGATATACACTTGTATTTCGTAACTGTTTTTCATATGTAACAGTTTTTTGGAGTTCATACAAGGGAACAACTGTTTTTCGTTCGTAACAGTTTTTATAAATATTGGTGTTTTCAACAACAATTATTTTTGTTGATAACAATTTTTAATAAGTACGAGGGAAATATTTTTACATTCATAATTGTTTTATTTGATAACATTTTTTTGAACAAATACAAGAATTTTTTATCTTTCATCCGTAACTGGTTTATTTCATAACAGTTTTCTATATGAGTACAAAGATTTCGTAACTGTTTTTAATCACAGCAGTTTTTGAATGAGTACAATGATGATGATCTTTTACCCCTAACTATTTTTTGGTTACAACCGTTTTGAATAAGTATAAAGATGTGCATTTCTTCCTCGTGGCTAATATTTTGCCTTTCAACCCGAATATTGTTCGAAGGTTTTTTGAATTAGGCTTTGCATTTGAGTTTTCAGCTCTTTCGATTCTGTTTGAGTTTTTAGCTCTTTCGATTATGCTCGTATCACTTGACTTGTTGGGTAGATGGATCTTCATGCTTGATATTTGACTTTCTGATAGTCTTCTTTGCTTCATCTTAGACTTCCATACTGTATAAGTCGTCCCCTAAGTGTTTGAGCTTTGAAGAATGAAATCTCGAGCACTTGATTATTCCTTCCTTGTGGTCCTTTTTCTAAAAAGGAAAAACGTGCGGGACTCGAAGGTATATAGTTTTTAGATGATGAATGCTTAACCCTTTAAACGTCCATCAGAAGTGTAACCCTAGACCGGGAATTGTGTTATTTCCTCGCGTCTTTGCAGGTCTAATATCATCATCTAGTGATGGGTTAGCTTTATGCCTATCATCTAAAAAGGTTAGTAACATTTTAAATGTTCAAAATAAAATTGAACGTGTGATACCTGACTGGGGGTACTTCTTTTCCTTAGAAGTAGTACTTCTTCAAGTGGATGGCATTCCAACTTGTCAGTAGGATTCTGCCGTCTATAGCTTCCAGTTCGTAGGCGCCCTTTCCAGCTATGCCTCGTATTTTGTAGGGTCCTTCCCAATTTGGGTTCAACTTTCCTGCACCTGCTTCTTTCGTTGATTGAAAGACTTTTTTGTTAACGAAGTCCCCAATCTTGAAGTATCCGAGATGAGCTTTACGGTGGTAATAACGCTCTATGATTTGTTTTTGAGCTGCCATCCGTATTAGCGCTGCTTCCCTTAGTGGTTCAAGCAGATCTAGATTAGTCCTCAATTGGTCGTCGTTTACTTCCTCAGTGGCTGTTATAAACCTTATGCTTGGTTTGCCAATTTCTACAGGTATTAAGGCTTCTGATCCATAGACAAGTGCGAACGAAGTTTCTCCTGTGGCTATTTTTGAAGTTGTTCTGTATGCCCATAGTACCGCTGGTAACTCATCGGGCCAATTTCCTTTGGCTTTATCTAGCCGTTTCTTCAGGTTGTTGATGATGATTTTATTCGTTGATTCTGCTTAACCGTTAGCCACGGGGTGGTATGGCGTTGAAGTGATCCGTTTGATTTGCTAGCTTTCGAAGAATTCTGTGATTTGTGAGCCTATGAACTGTGGGCCATTATCACACACGATCTCCTTTGGTATACCAAAACGGCATATTATGTTTTGCAATAAAAATATTTTAACTTCCTTTTCTCGCACCTGTTTGAATGCTTCTGCCTCTAGTCATTTTATAAAATAGTCGGTTAGCACGAGTAGAAACCGTACATGTCCTTTAGCTGGGGGAAGAGGTCATACTATGTCAATATCCCATTTCATGAAGGGCCATGGGGATATAATTGGATGCAATAATACCGCTAGTCAATGCATGTTATTGGCGAACCTTTGGCATCTGTCGCATTTGGATACGAAGTTCTCGACCTCTTCTTCCATCTTAGGCCAATAATACCCAGCTCTGATTAGGGTTTTTACCAAGGATCTCGCCCCTGAGTGATTTCTACAGTGTCCTTCGTGGACTTCTTTCATCACGAACTCTGTTTGATTAGGTCCTAGGCATTTAGTTAGGGGCCCTCCGAACATCTTGCGATATAATGTATTGCGAATGGGGCAGTACCGTGCAGCTTTACGGCAGGGTTCTTGAGTTGTTTCCTTGTCTTCAGGTACGGTACAATTCTGCAAAAAACTTAGAATTTCGTTTCTCCAATCACAGGTTAAATTGTTGAAAGTTACCTCATTTCTGTCATGGTCGATCGTTGAATGGAATAAATGAACGACACTTGCATTGTCTTTGTTTGTTACTTCCGTGATTGCTGCGAGGTTAGCTAATGCATCTGCCTCCGCATTTTCTTCTCTAGGTATTTGTATTACCTTCCATGTTTTGAATTGTCTTACGAGCTCTCGTGCGTTTTCCAGGTACTGTTGCATCCGAGTCTCACGAGAGATGTAAGTCCCCTGCATTTGATTCACTACCAGTTGGGAGTCGCTGCTGATTACATTTTGCTCGATTAAGAGTTATCTTTCGAGTTCTAGTCCTGCAATGATAGCTTCGTACTTTGCTTCGTTGTTAGTTATAGGATAACATTTAATAGCTTGTCGTCTCTTTTCACCTGTGGGTGATATTAAGACTATGCCTAAGCCGGTGCCTTTTACATTGGAAGAGCCATCTGTAAATAGGGTCCATAGACCCGAATTAGCACCGTTAAAGAGTTGTAACTCTTTTTCCACTTCAGGGACAATGCTATTACTAAAGTCAGCGACAAAATCAGCTAATATTTGAGACTTAATTGCAGTCCTAGGCTGATTTATTATTTCATGCTCACTTAATTCTATGGCCCACTTGGCTAATCTTCCTGACAGTTCTTGTTTATGCAAAATATTCCTTAAAGGATATGAAGTCACAACAGTGATTGGATGACATTGAAAATATGGTCGTAATTTTCTAGATGTCATTATTAAAGCTAAGGCTAACTTTTCTAGATGTGGATATCTGGTTCCAGCATCTAGTAAAGTATTACTGACATAATAAATAGGAGATTTTTTACTTTTATCTTCTTTTACCAATACTGCACTTACTGCAATTTCTTAGACAGCCAGGTAGATGTACAGTTTCTCCCCTTCTTTTGGCTTTGATAACAGCGGGGGTTTTGATAGGTAAGTCTTCAAATTCTTGAGGACCTGTTGACATTCTTCAGTCCATTCAAACTGATTTTTCTTTTTGAGGACTGAAAAGAATTTAAAACCTTTTTCGGAAGACCTAGAAATAAATCTTCCCAAAGTTGCGATTCTTCCAGTTAGTCTTTGGACTTCTTTTTTATTTGTTAGTACATCAGGTATTTCTTCTATAGCTTTAATTTAAGCGGGATTTACCTCTATTCCCCTGTTTGACACAAGGAAACCCAAAACTTTACTTGATTCTACGCCAAAAGCGCATTTTTCTGGATTCAGCTTCATATTATACCTGCGCAAAATGTCAAATGTAATAGAGAGATGCTGGAAATGATCTCCCGCTCGTGTTGATTTTACCAGCATGTCATCGATTTAAACTTCCATCATTTTTCCCAGATATTCCTGGAACATCTTGGTCACTAGCCTTTGATACGTGGC
Organism: Nicotiana undulata; assembly: GCA_005239495.1. Classification (NCBI taxonomy): domain Eukaryota; kingdom Viridiplantae; phylum Streptophyta; class Magnoliopsida; order Solanales; family Solanaceae; genus Nicotiana; species Nicotiana undulata. Next base: position 53,434 of record ML290530.1, on the reverse strand, counting down.
TCCAGCGTTTTTCAAGCCAAAAGGCATGACTTTATAACAATAAGTCCCCATGTTCGTAATAAAGGAGGTTTTTTCCTCGTCAGAGGAATCCATTTTAATCTGATTATAACCAGAATATGCATCTAGAAAGCTTAGAAATTCATGACTTGCGGTGGCATCAATCATTTGATCTATTATGTGGTAATGGGAATGAATCTTTAGGGCATGCTTTATTTAAATCAGTATAATCTATGCATACTCTCCATTTGCCATTCTTTTTTGGTACTACCACAGTGTTAGCTAACCAGATAGGGTACGTTACCTCTCGTATTGAACCAATTTTTAAGAATTTTTGTACCTCTTCATCCATCACTTGGTTCTTGAATGGTCCTTGCTTTCTTTTTTTCTTCTTAGCAGGTACGAAGAATGGATCTTCATTTAGTTTATGAGTCATTACTTCTGGTGGGATACCTGTTATATCTGAGTAGGACCACGCAAAGCAATCTGCGTTAGCCTTTAAATAATCAATTAACTTACCTCTTCGACCAGGGCTCAGCCTTGTGCCTATATACACCTTTTGTTCAGGTTTTTGTTCGAACAATGGAACACCTTCGAGCTCTTCCGTGGTTGTTTTGATGTGCTCGTCTTCCTCCGGTTCATGAATGACGTCCGGTCTGGAATCTACATTCGTTTGGTCCAATGCATCTTTCGTGGTGACTTGATTCACCTTCTCGTGAGTATCCCCTTCCGTATCTGTTTGAATGTTCATTTCTTTCGTACGTGGTGTAAGGTGGATGGTACCGCTTTCATGTCGTGGATCCAGGGCCTTCCCATAATGACGTTATAAGCCATGTCAGTATCAATGAGTTGGAATTTGGTGTTCTTAGTTACTCACTCGGCGTAAGTGCTTAGTTCGATCTCTCCTTTTGTTATCACTGTAGAGTTATCAAACCCTGATATGGCTCGTGCCTTTGGGATCACTTGATTTCCCATGAGCATTTCTTCCATGACTTTTAGTAGAATGATATTGATTGAACTACCTGGATCAATCAACACTCTTTTAACGTTAGTGTCATGAATGAGTAAGGATATACCAGAGCATCGTTGTGGGGGAGCATTAGTCCGCCAAAATCTGCATCGTCAAAGGTTATATTATCTTTATCTGGATGTTCTCGAACCCGCTTTCCGTGGGTAATTGTGACCTTCGAGGCTAATTTTCAAACTATTCAGTTAACTTCCTCTCTTCCATGTATCACGTTGACGGTTCTTTTTGAAGATGGAGGCTTCGGGGGCGCTTGCATGTTCTTCATATATGCCTGTTTACCTTTATCACTAAACAATTCTTTTAAATAGCCCTGTTTCAATAATTGTTCTAATTCACCTTGTAAAAATCTGCAATCTGCAATTCTGTGC
>ML290530.1:3382-47902 GCA_005239495.1 Nicotiana undulata | reverse complement strand
CCCCCCCCCCCCCCCCCCCCCCGGAACATTCGTCCTCGAATGTTGAATGATGCATTTATCATTCTCAAAACTCATAGCTCTTACGAATACTTTAATACTCATTTAGGAAACTGCTCTGTGAACGAATCCCAAATGCTAGGGTATTCCCCCTTTTAAGACTCTTTCTCAAACCACGACTTGTAGTCGGATTCCTTCTAATCTTGTAATTGTTGCTACCTTCTATCATGCAGCCTTTACGACTCTAACTTTGTATGTGCGCCTATGCGGCTCTTTAATCCCCTTTCCCCCAGCTTTTAGCCAATCTCTAGGCTTCACTTTGTGAACATATACAAAATTATATCAAGTTGTCCCTCTGGGCGTCATTAGCTTTATTACATCTAAGTAGGCCATACTGTACCATAATTCTTACTTCGATTTATCATTGCGGAGGTCTGCTACCAAATTTCAGCTTACTCTTGTTACTTATCCCATATGTATAAATCCAAGTCCTTTAATGCTTCCTCATTACTATTCATCTTAAGAATGACGACCTAATCTCAGCTCATACTTTGTGACTTTTGTCCATCCATTATTACTTGCCGCAATATTGACCTACAATATACCACTGATACCTGGAAACTTCTTACGTAAAACCTTTCCACTAGGGCTTACTTTGCATCGAGGAATATTTGAAGTGATTTCCATCATTGTATTTCATAATATCTCGATATGATTCACCTTATGGGGCTTATTCTGATCTCGTACAGTCCGCGAAATCTTTTATCCTTCTCCCCTTTTTAATCAAATCATTATTCAATCGAAGGCCCAAATGTTATATTTTATTTTTCACAATTACACCTTCATTTCACTACCAAGGCAGCATCCCATTTCTTCTAAATGCTGCCAGTCTTAGACTACTTTGAGTTCATTCGGCTATACTGAGCCTTCTATAACTTAGAGAACCCATCAGCTCTCTTATTTTCATGGGCTTAACCCCGAGAACTTATTCATTTTCGTCACCTTCTCACTCACCCTTTGTTGTCGTCACTCATGTCTTCCTAAAACCTTATCGCTTTATCATGCTTTATCTTGCAACCTACATATATCCATTTATACTGCTCGCAATCTTGCTTCACCATAGATCTCCTTATATTATTCTGGAACATCAAGTGAGATATCTCATCGTCTCTATCTTTTCTTTACTCTCTCAGCTGGATCTCTAGGTACCTAGAAACCATAGGCTGTAAAGTATACCATTGACGATGTTGCTATCGTTCCTGGATATTGAATCCCTATGCTTCTAGCCTTCTATCCAAATTATGGACTATTCACAGCCTTTTGCATTTGAGTATCTCGTACGTTCTTCAAATTTACCTTACTGGCCTTAAACTCTCGCATCACATCTTGTATTTCTTTCATAACCTCCCTTCCACATAGGTATGATTCACATCCACAACTTGGAGCTTTATTTTAATACTACAATCTGGTGGGGGCTTCATACTGACTTCTTATGAGGTAGGTACTCTTCTAACTGATTTTATCGTACACACTTATAGAATATGACTATTGTACTATCTCTCTTGTACTTCTGATATTAAGAGTGACCCTGCAATGTTCTCAATCGCGATTTCTATAATTTTCTGGGTCCAATAATCAGACTCTTGATTTACTTCATTGATCTGATCGTCCTTCATATCACCTTAAGTTATCTCCCGATCTGTTGTTCAATGTATTAGTTATTCTGTTTAGATTTTCATGGGCGCTGAAGAATATGCATGATACAATCCTTTAACAATTTAATCTTCCATCTAAGTCATGGGCTAATTCTTTCTTTTAACGTATACTAGAATCTTCTACGGTTGTATATGCTGCATGTATAAAACCCCGAACCCTTAAGTGCGTTCATAACGTAACCAACTCTGGATCATTGATCAGATAATTTCTTTCGTTCTTTCTCAACTATCTTTAAACTTAAGCAATTACTTTTCATGGTCTTTTGCCTCCTTGTTGCGTGCTTTAGCTTATCTTAGTTCCCACACATGCCGGAATTTTTGTGCAACTCATATGATCTCGAATATCACTATTAATTTTACTTCTCGTTCATTAGCCATGGTAGGTGCCACTTTCCTTTGGAGTGCTTACAATGTTGTTGTGAGATTACTGTTACATGATCATTTCCTCTTTAGGTCGTTATGCTTAGGTTGAAACCTTATTCCTTATTTCCTCAGCTACTCTTTCGTTGTAGTACTTAGGGAGAACGCTTGAATCTCGTAAGGTTTTGAGATTATTCGAACCTTTTGATGTCTTTCCTTGTCTAAATCATTCGTAGTTGCTTACTCCATGCCCTTGTGCTTGTAGGGTTGCTTCTGGACTGATATTTTGATTGTCTTCCCAGTGGCACTTTCTTTTATCGTTGTAACGCTCATATGGTTCTCGTAACTATCTCGAATCCTATTTGAATATATCTCAAGTATTATAATGACATTATTGCAAGGCTGAAGTCTCCATGTTGGGATTTACTACATTTATCTTGCATGATCTGCTGATTTGGTTGTAACTCCTTGTCTAGTCATGACTAGCTCTTCCTGAATTAACTACTAACTACTTGCCAGTCCATTCTCATATCCATATTCCGTGTAATCTCTCTTGGGTTATTTCCTTAGTCTAACTTACCTATTGCACTGGCTCCTTATTTATTAATAACATTCCGGGCAGGAACCCTTACTTCTTTTTTCTGACATCATTCTTACATAACACTCTTGAATCATAGCATATCTTTTTGGATAAGTGCAATCTCATTCCTTTCTCTTTTCGTTTTTATCGCATTCTACTTTTACCATTCCATAATTACTAGAACCTCTTAACTATGGCTTAATGCTATTATCACTCCATATTCCCCCCTTTACGGGAGTACTAATAGCTGAATCCAAGAGGATCTACCTATAGATGCTTTACCTCTTCATCTTTGGAATCCTTTCACATTATTGATGACCCTTACTCGCCTTGCTGTAATCCTTCTGTACCAAGGATAGAAAAATTCCTTACTCACGAGGGTGGCACTTAGTATAACTGGCACATACAGTTCCTTAAGCTGAACTTTGCTCACATTTCTTGTTGTAGGAAAGCGTCTTCCTGAATGACTATTCTCTGAATTTCTCATGAATCTTCTTTTTTCATCCATTCTATTATTGCCGGAACAAAATCTGAAATTCTCATGATGTCGACCATTCTCAAATCATTCAGTCCCTAATTCATGTTTAGTTTATCTTATTCACTAGCCCATACTAATTTCCTATTACTCTGGGTCTAACTTTTCCTTCTGGTAATCATGTTAGAGTTGCGAACTTTTTTTTTTTTTTTTTGAAATGAGGATGTGACTTCATGACCTATACCTTTTGTTGCCTCAAGTCCTGTTACCTCTCCTATTTTCCTTTCCTTGTTTATGGACTCTGTAATACTGTCATCTTTTTGATCTACCGTTGTCATCCATGTATCATATCTTACTCATAATGCATAATTAACTCTATTCTTATTTTCCTACTAACATTTCTGTCTATCACCTTATTATGAAAACTTTAACAAGACATTCTTTTGGTTTTAGCCCCCCTTTTCTCCATCCACTGGATCTTCAGGTTGCCTAACATCCTCTCTCTAATAGGGGCAGGAGCCACACTAAGATAATATTATCCCTCCCATGCTTCCATTGTGTATCAGTTTGGTACTCATATCTAGTTGTACCATTTTAGAGTGCACTATCTCGGTGTCTCACAAGGAAATCTATTACCACATTTGCATTATCCTTCGGAAATGTCAACTAACACAAATAGTTCATTCACCATTTTGGGTTACTCTAACCCCAGTCAGATCCTAATATCTCGTCCTTCTGTTAAACTACGCATGCCAGCCCCCATGCATAATTGAAATGGTTGTGATCAATTGTATATACCTCAATTACAATTGAAGGTTACTCAAAATGCTTATATTCCTCTACCTGAATTGTAAATACTGATAATCTTCATTAACTGGGTGCCTCGTACCCTTCTTCATCTTGCTTCTTTTACTTGTTGAAACTTGTATCTATATTCTTAATCTCTCATTGCCTTTCACTATAGGGGTGGATTTATATTCCTGCCTTAAGGCTCTCTTTTTTCAGAAGCTCACACGTCTTAGTACACACATGATCTATCGGAGACCTTACATTTACTCATCATAAACACGATGAAAAATTGAGTTCCTCTGACTCAACGCTTCCACAGCCGTATTTAATACCTTACCAGCAGTCTTTCTGGACATAGACATCGCTGAAGATAGAGTTTAGGAAATTGAGTTTTTACAACTAATCTATATCACACGATCTAGAGTAATAAGCAAGAGTGGTAGTCCTAAATGCCCTATAGCCTCCTGCTTATAAGTGTGGTGCACGACACACCCATAAACAATACTCTACTAGACACGACTTCTAGACTCCCTAGGACAGAACTGCTCTGATATCACTTTTGTCACGACCTAAACTGATGGGCCGTGATGGGCACCCAGTACCTTACTCAACCGAGTACCAACGTAACGTATCTTTCTTGTTAAATCATCATATACACGTGACATACGGGACTAATAGGGAAACATGATCACTTATCAACTCAAAACATAGGCCGACAAGGCGGTACAATCTTTCACGTACACGACATATGTCTACAAGCCTCTAAGAGTACATAACCGTCGTACAGGTCGGGACAGGGCCCCGCAATACTAATCAGTACATGTCCTAATCTTACTGACCACATAAGCAACTCCAGAGCAAATGGAGCGCACCAACACCTTTCGTTGAACTGATAGCCTACTTGGAGGACTCTCGACCTGTCTACCAAGACCTGCGAGCATGAAACGTTGCATCACCAGAAAAAAGGGATGTAAGTACAAATAATGTACTGAGTATGTAAGGCACATAAATAAGTACATAACAGACATGAAAGAAATATAGAGTAAATGACTTAACCTGTAAGTTTGGATAGCTATGTAAATCATGAAATACTTATAGTGTCATGCATATGCGTATGAATGTCATGTCGTGCATAGGTACATGTTTCATAACATTATCAGACCTCTGAGGGCATCCCATCATATCATATCGGTCACTGTGGGCAAAATTATCAACGTATACCAGCTGATCAGGTGGCGGTGCGTATATAATGCCATAATCGTTCCCATATCCCATATAAATATAATATACATATATACGCGTATATAATGCCATAACCGTTCTCATATTCTATATAAATATAATGTACATATATATGCATATATAACGCCGTATGGTCATGGGTATATGTGCATATGCAAATGCATGAAATGCACGCTTATGTTCCTTGAAGTATTTTGAACGAAATGAAGCTTCTGTTATTGAAGTATTTCGTTGAAGCCTTTGAACTAGGAAGGCTTTTGATCCTTGAAGTATTTTGTTTAGGATTGTTTTCACGTTTTGGTTCTGTTTTTATCCAAAATGAATGGAACAAGACTATTTTTCTTATTCAGTTCCATTCCTAGATAGCCACCTAGGATTATATTACTACTTATTCATTTCTAGATTTGTGGCTTCTAGCCACGTTTTGGGTATGTAATTTATTAATTTTTATTCACTTGGTTAACTGGGTAATGTTCTGTTATCCGGTAACTAACCAAATACCCGTATAATTAAGAATTATCTCAAATTACCTAAAAATACTATTCATTTTTAATATACTTTATACATCATATTATCACGGCCATATGGAACCTTGTATGGTACTAGTCCATAATTACCGGGTATTTTAGCTCGGGCCGTATTTTATCCCAAAATGTCAAATTTCGACGAAATTCATATATTTCGATTTGCTTACCATCTCACCTTCAGGAATTTACTCATTACATTTTTGAGATAGCATAAAATGCTTATAATCTTAAAATAATCTCATTCCCGAACTTACGTCGATACCTTACAATGAAATTTTAACATACGAAAAATGCGGGATGTAATATCTCATTTCCTGGCTTTCACAAATTTGCATATGGCATACTTTTACGTACGAAAACATGGGGTGTTACAGTTGGCAAAACAAACGTATCACTTATTCACCGCATCACCCCATAGCTAATGGGCAAGCTGAGTCAACAAATAAGATCATCATCAATAATTTGAAGAAACGATTGAAAAAATCAAAAGGAAATTGGCCTGAGGAGCTACCAGGAGTATTATGGGCTTACAGAACTACAACAAAACAGCACCGGAGACTCTAATACCAGTGGAAATTGGTGAACCAAGTAAGAGATTCACAACAGCACCGGGAAAAAAAAACAACGACGAGTTGAGAACAAATCAGGATTTACTTGAACAAAGGAAAGAAGCCGCTTAAATAAGCATGGCAGATCAAAAGAAAATTATAGAGCAATACTACAATAGAAAAGCTCACATAAACTATTTTAAAATTAGGGACTTTGTTCTTAAAAAAAGTCTTTCAATCAACAAAGGAGAGTGGAGCAGGAAAGCTAAATCCAAATTGGAAAGGACCTTACAAAGTGCGCGGTATCGCTAGAAAAGGTGCTTATGAGCTGGAACCCATGGACAGCAGAATTTTACCAACAAGTTAAAATGTTGTTCATTTGAAGAAGTATTAAATCTAAGCAAAAGGAGTACCCACGATCAGGTATCATTACGTACGATTTTATTTAGTACAATTAAAGTTATACTATCCGTTTTAGATAATAGGCAAAAAGCTAACTCATAACCAAATGATGATATTAGACCTGAATAGACACGAGGAAGTACATGAATTCCCGGTCTAGGATTACAACTTTCTGATGGAAATTTCAAAGGATTAAGTAGTCATCATCTAAACTATATACCTTTGAGTCTCGTATGTTTTTCCTTTTTAGGAAAAGGACCACAAGAAAGGAATAGTCAAGTGCTCGAGATTTCATTCTTCAAAGCTCAAACACTTGGGGGACTATACAGTATGGAAGGCAAAGAAGACTATCAAAAAATTCAAAGCTCAAGCCTGAAGTTCCATTTTACCCAACAAATAAAAAGTTATGAGCTAAATCAAAGAGCCGAAGACAAAAACACAAAGCCACAAAGCCTGATTCAGAAAACTACAAAAAAACATACTAGTAAATGTAAACAAATGTTTAGGTCAAAGGCATAATTTAGTTACGAGTAGAAATTTGTACCCTTGTATTTATTCAAAATCTGTTGTAAAAGAAAGCAGTTACGAAAGAGTCATAGACGATACTTGAACACATGTAAAATGTTATGAAAGTTCAAATAATATAAAAAATTTCTTCAAAACATTACTCAGAAAAGCATGTGAATTCCTATTTATCTTTTGTATGTTTACACCCTTATGAAGTTGAGATGTCTTCATTAAGTGTCGTCATAAAAGGGCCCTCTGTTATAAATCGTGCTTGTTTCGAAAATACACGAAATATTGAAGCATTTTTTAATGCAAAGTTAAATAACAACGGGTAAAACATAAACCCGATCATAAAGCATGCAAACACTTAAGAGTAAAACGAAAACTCGAAAAATACAAGTCATGCTAAGAAATTTAAATATTAGTATTATACGACACACTAAGTATCAACTTAGTTCAAACCGAATTTGTTTATACATATTTTCCCCTAAATTGTCATTGGGGACTTACCTACCAAACTTCACCCCTAAATTGGACCGGGGGTAACCACCAATTGATTCAAAGAAAAAAAAGAGGGTTTAACAAACCCTTTCACTAGACACTTGGGGGATAACTTCATCAGCGGAAGGAGTAACTTGAGATGGAAAGGGTTGGGCAGTAGCTTCATCAGGAACGATCTCATCACCCACGGAAACTTCAACTTCAGGTGATGAAAAATTTTGACTTTGCCGAGACCTTTCAATTGTCTCCTTAGTTTTGGCAAATTAAGTTTGTAAGTCAAATGTTTCCTGGCCCATTTCCGTGAATGTATCAAGTCGGGCATTCAAATAAGCCCAACTCACAGCGACAACTGCCTTATCCTCGAGAGCTTCGTAGTCCTTCTCCCATTGTTCAAAATCCGCTCTCAGCTCATCTGTTTCAACCACGGTAGCATCATAAGAAGATTGTAAAGGGGCAAGGGATCGTTTCAGTAACTGAACCTTGTTTGAGGAGTCACGGAGGTCTTCTTGAGTTTGAGTAAGCGACTGCACATGTTCACCAGCATAAGCCTCTTTTTGGTTTAGCAAAGCCTTCAAGCTTCTTATTTCTTCAGAAGCACGAGAAAGTTGTTTAGCAAATGAAGATTACAGGATATTCTTATCCTTGACTGCTTGGTTCGACGAAGCCTTTTCAATGGCTAATTTTGCTACAATCACTCTAACCTGCTGCTCTAAGGTAAACATTTCCTCATCTACTGCTTCCATATCAAGTTGAAGGCTCTCAAATTGTTCCTACCAATTATCAGCCTCGGTATGATAGTCATTCATTAGTTTATACGTATGGACGATCCTTTTCATCAACTCTGTGCCAATGAGATTGATCTACACAAAAAGGGAAGTTAGTTACGGTAAAGGGGAATTTTAGAAAAGGAATAACGTGAAGGATACCTTTAAGGAAGAGTGTACAGTCTTATTCATCCAAGTCAGGGAGCTATGACTTTCCAATTTAGACTTCTCAACCAGGGCCTATCAAAGGCTTCAACCACACATTCGCCTGGCCTGATTTCTATAAGAGGCTACCTCCCGCAGGAACCTCTATCATAATTTGCTTCATATCCCCATTACTAGAAGACCCTACTTCGATAATAGAAGGCACGATAGTAGGGGTAGATGAAGGAGCCACGGGTGGCACAGACGGGGGAGTAGAAATAGCAACAGGCACGGCAGACTAAGTTCCACTAGAGTAGATGGAGGAAAATGGCAATAGGTGCCTCCTCTGAAATTGAGCCAAAACCCTGATGGAACATCTGCTCAGCTGACTCATTGGCCGTGGAAGGAGTTTCTTATTCAGAATGTACACGAGCAGAATGCTTAAACTCAGGCATGGAAGATAGACTAAAAAGAGGAGCAGATTTATCATCAGACACGACTCTTCTCCTTTCTCGTGGCCTCCAAACCAACGAGCCCTCTTCCTGCTCCTCCTAATCTGCTAAGGTATGAGTCGTATCCGCTTTCCTTTTTGATGAAAATAAATTCAAAATGATTTCTTGAGACTTTGCCAAAGAAAGTTTCGAAGCAGTTATGATTCCAACAGAGACACCACGAGCAGGAAACCCTAACAAATAAAAGGGATTACAGAAGTTCAAAAAAAGAAAAAAAAAGGAAACATATAAAGAAAAACCTGCCATGGATTTTAACTTTCCAACCAAACCTCACCGAGAGGTATTTCCAAGAGCGTTCTTCCATTGGAGCGATCAACGACAATTTTTCTACCCAACCACAGAAATGTGAGATCTCCTCGACGGTTCCCATGGTTGCTGAAAAAAGTCAAATAAAACACGGTATTGAACAACTATCATAAATAAGAAAGAAAGTGAGTAAACGAAACTTACGTGCAAAGTTCCACTTCTCAGAGAAGGGGAGATTTTCTTCACCAACTAATCCTTTTGTAGGGACAGGGACAAACCTAGCATACCAACCTCTATCTTTATCATCATCGTGGATGACTAAAACTCTCTTACTTCTAGCCACAAGAGAAAAAACTCCTTGGCGGAACAACATAGGAGAGTAGAGATGAATAAGATGATAAAAGGTAAAAGGAATTGAAGCCAAGTTGGCCAAATATCTGAGGCATGCTACTGCCCTCCAGATAATAGGACCGATTTGTCCCAAACACACATTAATAAATCGACAATACTCTATAATGACAGGGTTGATAGGAGGCTTGAACTCTAAAGTAAAGGGGTAAGTATATAAAACAGAATAGCTAGTTTTGTAAGAAGTTATTCTCTGATTTTCATTAGGGACTAAGAGTGGGAAGTCAGATTTCCAATAACAATCTCTGCGCACAAGAGAAATCAAACCCTCAGTTATTTGAGTAGGGTAAAGATCAGCGCGATCATGAGATGTCATGGAAGAAAGTTGTTTTCTTATGGCTTCACTGTCATTTACGAAAGAAAGTTCAGCAGGAACAATCCATCAACCTTTGGTTCATGAAGTGGTTCATTGGATTCTCTACTCTTAGAAGAAGATCTAGAAGTTCTAGCCCTAGAAGAAGATGGAGTAACACTAACCCTGGAAGTTGGTGGGGAAGTAATGTTACGTGGAGAAGAAGAACCTCTAGAAAGTGTTGAACGCAAGCTCCTTAATCTACTGCCCTCCTACTCTGGATCGGAGCAGAAGAAGGAGATAGTTCATCTACTATAATTACTTTTTTGGGTTCTTGATTTGAAGAAAACATATCTGCATGAAAGACGAACTTACAAGCAGTGAAAGAAAGTTAGAAGTTTTTCGTAGAAGCAAAGGCAAAAAGGGTATTTTTACACAAAGGACACCGTCAAAAGATGGAAAAACAACACTGATGTGAAAGTCATTATTAAAACTGTCACTTCGTGACTGATGCAGTCGCAAAAAGCCCTAAAAAGCGCTGATTAATTGCAGGACCTATTCGAAAATACCCCGTGGCACATGCATTAAATGGAAGTGACAAGCGACGCGTACGTCCAGAGACAAATGCAATGGTTCGAGTGAAACGACAGCAAAAAATTCCCGCCATAAATAAGTATCCACTTACCAAATATTTACTTGATAAATAAATGGTAAGTAGGGGGACTATATGTATTGGTAAAAAATAGACTTCACACGTGTAATAATTGTGATGACAAAGCAATCTACGTAGAGCAATGGAAACATGACAGCTGGATAAGAGTTTGGAAAGAGGTGCGGGTCAAAGAGGTATAGAATAATACACCAACCAGACAACTAGAAGCGGGATCTCTAGTCTAATTGAGGAGTTGAAGAGACACGGTCAGAATGAACTAGGGGAGATTAAAGGGCATATTCAAAGATCATCAATCAATCATCCAAAACGTTACAGAATCTTCACGCGACAATTATGATTACCTATTGTAACGTTACATTAATGGTATTATTAATCATTAATGCTCAATCATTAAGAAGAGTAGACGTTACATTAAGAAATTACCTATAAAATGGAGTACAATCTCACTTGTATGGACACGTTCGAACCACGACTAAAATATATTTACTTTTCTGCGATCTTATTGCATTCTAATTTTACAAGTCTAATACCTATTATTATTCTTAGTTAATTTTCTTGGTTATCAGAAGCCCGGGTACTTCTTATAATAGCTTTGACTAAGAATCCAATTATTTGGTTAAACAATTATCAAAAAGAAATTAAATGAGTATTTTCCTGAGTTCGGGGGTTAACCCCATACCCATGTATACCTTTCGATCGGGTAGGTATTCGATCAGTATGACATGTTCCAGCTCTTTGACTATTGATTTGGTGGCGTCGGAATCCTCGGGGATATGAAGTATCGAGGGATCCAGTGGTCGTCGTCCTCATCAGCCCCTGCTTCTTCCACTGAGTCGAGGCTGGTGGTTGTGGTTGCTATTTAGCCTCTTGTTTACTTTGGTCTGTGATCGTTTTGTTGATGAAAGCGCCGATATTGGTATTGCCTCATCGACCGCGAACAATTCTTTTGTTGCATGTTGTTCCCTATATACCATTTTCACTCCATCCGGCGTTGGGAATTTCAGCATTTGGTGAAGGGTTGAAGGGACTGCCCTCATATTATGAATCCAGGGTCTTCCGAGTAGGGCGTTGTATCTCATATCGCCCTTGATTACATGGAACTTGGTTTCTTGAATAGTCCCAGCTATGTTTACCGGTATAATGATTTCACCTTTAGTTGTTTCGCTGGCCATGTTGAAACCATTGAGGACCCGAGTTGTGGGTATGATTTGATCCTGTAGGCCGAGCTGCTCCACGACCCTCGATCGATTAATATTGGCCGAGCTCCCTGGATCAATTAAAACACGTTTAAACTGAGTTTTGTTCATAAGGATAGAAATTACCAGAGAATCATTGTGGGGTTGATAAATCGCTTCTTCTTCCTTATCATTGAATGATATGGTTCCTTCCAGCACATAATCGTGGGTCCGTTTTTCCCTACTAATGGATACTTTAGTGCATTTGAACACGGGCCCTTTTGGAATATCGATTCCACCAACAATCATATGAATCACATGTTGTGGTTCTTCCTGCTCATTTTTCCTATTGTCGTCCCTGTCTCTATAATGGTTCTTAGCTCGATCACTCAAGAACTCTCGAAGGTGTCCCTCATTGAATAGACGGGCTACCTCCTCCCTCAGTTGTATGCATTCTTCGTTTCTGTGGCCATGGGCACCATGGTATTTGCATATTTGATTAGGGTTTCTTTGGGAAGGATTGGTTTGTAGGTGTCTGGGCTATCTAGTATCTTTGATTCTCCCAACGGCTGACACAATACCTGATGCGTCGACACTAAAGTTGTACTCCGATAATTGTGGTGCCTATGTGGGATCATCATGCTTATCGAAACCACTTTCTCTCACGAGTCCTCGACATCTCTGTCCTCGATCGCTCCTTCGATCGTTTTGGATTAGATTGCGTCCTGGGCCACTGTTTCTTTGATGTGCATTGTATGCTTTATATCGGTCTCTGTTCGACCGAGGTTCTCTGTCGATATGTCTCTGATTTCTGCCGACGCTCCTGTTCGGATAAACGGAACCGGAAGGGGTCCCCAATTAATCATCCTCAACCCTGATCTTTGTCTGGTACCGATTATGTACATCGGCCCAGGTTACCGCAGGATATTCAATTAAATTCTGCTTCAGTTGGCATGATGCCACCAAACGTTGTTCGTTCAAACCTTGTGTGAAGGCTTCAATAACCCAATCATCTGTGACCGGTGGTAGTTCCATGCGTTCCATCTAGAACCGAGATACGAACTCCCTCAACATTTCGTTGTCTTTTTGTTTTACCTTGAAGAGGTCTGACTTCCTAGTCGCAACCTTTATTGCCCCGACATATACCTTTACGAAAGAGTCTACAAGCATGGCGAAGGAATCGATGGAATTATGTAGTAGATTGTGATACCAAATCATTGCTCCCTTCGATAGAGTTTCTCCAAATTTCTTCAGCAGAACAAATTCGATCTCATCATCTTATAAATCATTTCCTATTATGGCGCATGTATAGGAGGTTACATGCTCGTTAGGATTGGTGGACCCATTGTACAATTTCTTCGGAATGGGTTTCGGAGCCTCACTTGGGGGGAACGACTTCTACATAAACTTATTTGAGTCCATACCTTTTAAAATCGGTGGTGCCCCCAGTATTTGGTCAACTCGGGGATTGTATGTCTCTGCTTTCTTATCATTTACCTCAATTTTATTTTCCTCCGAAGCAATTCGTTTAGTGAGCTCCTCGAGCATCTTCATAATGGTGGGGTCAGTCCCCGATTCATTGGCATTCAATTTTTCCAGCACTGGATCTGTCCTGTGGAAGACTTCTGGTTCGACCCCGCTTGGCTTTTGTTGTTGCTTTTGTAGTTGGTCTATAGCGGCTTGCTAAGCCTGTAGCATTTTGAATATCAATTGGAGGCTGACTCCACCATCTCCTCTGCCATGTGTACCTCGACCACCAGATCGATCTTCCATGCGCACGCTTCCATCGGGATCAGTGCCCAAATTTGCATTTAGGGTGATAAGTGAACTGATGTCGACGGGATTTGCTATTGGCGCTCCCTCGAGATCAGCCTTAGGGACCTTGAACCCTGGGGCGGCTATATTAACGTTTTCCCCATGAAATCTAAGGCCGTTGTCACCATGTGTGGGTGCTATTTGTGAGTTTGACATGTTTTATCCTAAAAGCAAAAACACTTACAAGAACAAGCGTAAAGTAGTGTGTGTTATCGAAATCGGTAAATCGGTATTAAGCAATCACTTCTCTGACAGATTAGGGAAGAATGATGGGTCGCTAACGAGACCCCTAAATGACCGCTCAGTTATCCTTAGCCCCACGGTGGGCTCCAAACTGTTTACCCTTAAAATCAGATAGCAATTAAATTTATATTGTGGTTTTAAGGATATGTGTTTTTTCTCAACACTAATTGATCAATATGAAGATAAATGATATAATTCTTTCGTTAGTTAAGCAACCTTTTTCTAAAAAGGATTGTAGTAATTCTGGTTTGACACTATTTGGAATGGCTCACTCATATTGTAAAGCAAACCAGTGTTCAAACAGAACTCAGCCCTCGAGTCGAAGTACTCTCGAATTGATAGGTGCAAGAACAGTCACAAAATAGAACAGATGATGAACAATAATGTAAGCGAGAAAGAATGAATTATATTGCTTTGATCTCTGTGAATAATGATGTCTTACAAATGATTAGAACTCCTTTTTATATAGTAGGAGAATTCTACTTATGGTACAACTTTAATTACAGAAGGAAATCCAATGATTAGCTGTTTTACCATTTCTCATTTGATCCGTTCCGAGATTCACGCCATGATCTTTGACCAATCACGGATATCTCGTTTTTCCGTTATTGTGCTATCTCCGATCATTCTCGATGTCTTTCTCGTTTCGCTCTGATTTCTACTAGCCTTGATCATGACAGGTACCTCGATTTCGCACTTGGTATCTTACCCTCGTGTCTAGGTTTTCTTCATTATGAAGTTGTACTCTGATGTAAATTATCAGTCCCGATCACAGTAAAATCGGGCGGGTCCAATTTTAACCGTGTACGTTTACTAACCAAAAAGTGGATAGAGAATAATATAAACTATTTACTAAATAATATGGGTAAACCCTTTTCCGTAGAAACATCAAACAAGCAACATCAAAAGAAAAAGCGTGTGAGTGCTTTGGCAAGTAAAATACTAAAAGATGGTGGATGGAGTGGTGAACTAACCACCCAAAATGATAAGGAGACGTGTCTCATTCCATACGCATGCATAATTTTGGTTTGTCGATATTTAAAAGCGGAATTGAAGGACTAAAGTCCAGATTTGAAATGCCTACGAAAATCGAAAAAAATCTGTAGGGGATACTTTTCGGTCGATGGTGATTTGCTGTCTCCACCTCCGCAATCCTTCAGGGGATCATCAACCTCATATTTCTCTTGTGCTTTGCTGAAATCTGTCTTTATCTGTGTCCTCTTTGACCCCACAACTTCCCACTTTTTATAATTTCAAACTTCTTGACAAATCTAATTACCAAAATGCCAAGTTCCAAACAACGTTTTAAGGTTCTTTTCAGCTGTGCTTTATGCTCGCGCGATTTTTTTATTTTTTTTTGAATTGGTTATGGTTTAACTCGTCTGAGTAAGATCTAAACGCACCTCAACTTATTTGGAGTCGACTGACCTCTAGTCATTGTGGTGCACTCAAGGAAGGATCTTGGGTTATATTTCTCGCGAGAAAGAACACATAAGTATGTTAGAGATGAAAGAAGAAATGGAGCTTTCTTAAACACTAAAATCGATATTAACATTAGAAAATAGTCTGAGAAAAATAATAATTTGATTAATGGACACGCAAACATTTCAAAAAAGTTGTGTTGATGCCCCGATTTTTGTTTACCCTTAAAATCAGATAACAATTAAACTTAGGTGATTTTAAGGATACGTGATTTCACCTAGTACCAATTGATAAATACGATGATTAATAATAGAAATTAGCAGCGAAATAAAGTAAACCAGTATTGAAATGCAATTCAGCCTCGAGCTAGATCGTCGTTGAACCGGCTGAGAATAAAGTTATGAAATATGAAATGAACTGATAAACAAGAGAGTATAAGAGAGAAAGAATATTATATTGCTTTGATATGCCAGAATGTGATGGTTACAAATGATTAGAACCCCCTTTATATAGTAGAGGAATTTCACTTATGGTACGATTCAAATTACAGAAGGAAATCCCATGATTAGCTAAATAATTATTGTTGATTTGATCCGTTCCGAGATTTCCGCCATGATCCTCGACCAGTCACGGATATCTTGGCTTTCCGTTATTATGCTATCTTCGGTCTTGCTCGATGTCTATCCCTTTTGGTCTCGATCATCACTACTCTCGATCTCGAGAGGTACTTCGAATCCTCGGTACCTTATCCTCATGTCTCTGTTTGTTATAATACGAGGCCGATCCTTGATCCACCCCTAGTCTCGATTAATCAGTAAAATTGGATGGGCATGGTTTTAACCGTATACAGATAGTCCCCTCGTTTTTTGGAGTGTAACGAAAAGAAACAAATCGAGTCTTCGATCTTTACCCCGATTTGTCATGACATCATCACCATGACATAAGCGACATAGGTGACCGAAACTTCCCTTCGGTACAGTTGATGGTCGGCCACTAGCAACTTTGAATTGTCGCCGTGAAAGCCAAAAATAGGCCCTTTTTTCAATTCTTTCAAACTTTACTTTCAATTTCTTCTACTCTAATCTTCAAAAATCTCTCTACATCCTTCAAGTTCTTCATCTGCAAATCTTCAAGTTTCATTGTTAACCCCTTTTTAAAACACCAAATACTATCATCTTCATGGCGAAAACGTCAAAGACAGTGCCACAAAACGAAATCGCTCCATCCTCTCGGCCGGCCGGCGAGAAAACACTAGTGGAGACACGTCCTGAGTACTGCGTTCCCAGGGGTGCATCATCAGTTCTGATTTTAAGATCGAGAAAACCTCGTCTGTCCTCGGTCGATATGAGCCGGTATCGAGACACATTTGCTCGATATTTGAGAACTTCCTCAAGAAAATGAAGAAAGATTGTAAATGGAAGGGCAAAGAAGTGGTGATACCGGCCCCCGAAGAAGACGTAACTAACCATGTCGAAGGGTTTTTGGGTGTTTACACTTACCCTTTCACGTTGGGTCCCCTCGATCCACTTATTGTGGATTTCTGCCGAAAATACCAAGTAACCCTAGGACAAATCCAACCCTCTTTTTGGAGGATTGTAATTCTGCTCCGATTTTTTGCGAGCAAAATCTATGAGCTCCCTTTCACCCTCGATCACCTTATTAGGTTGTACATCCCCCGACTCTACCGAGGTGGGCTAATAAAGCTTTAGTGTCGGGCTACCAAGGCACTGGTTTTGAGCCTAGATGAGGACAAAGATTGACGCTGGATGGGTCGGTTCTTCCGAGTGAAAACCCCGGACCTGATTCTGCCGAGAGCATGTCATTTCCAGAGAAGTGGAATATGAAACGTAAGTACGATTCCACTATTAGCTTCTATTTGTTATTTATGCTTCCTCATTTTTTCTCATCGGGATTCTTTTTCTTGGTGTAGCTACTGCTTGGATGCCCGGTGTTGTTCCCTCACCTTGAGAGCTGGGTCAAGAGCCTGGCCTTGACCTCTACATATACCGACCACACATGGCGCGACCTGTCAAAGGGCCGGTAGGAGGCCAAAAACCATGGTAAGTATCATTCTCGTACTTACTTATCCACTAAAATGCTTTTCCGAGCTTACTCATTTTCCCTTTCTTAGGCAGGTGTTGGGAAAGATGCGACTATCTAGTGGCTCGAGTACGAGGAAGAAGGCAAGGAGGATGACTCCGATCTGGTGGCTCGAGTACGAGGTAAAATTGAGGGCCAAAAGGCCACCATATCAATCGAAGATGAAAGTGTGCTGCCTCGATCAGACCGGGTCCAAGAGCGGGATTCAGTCAAAATCCCTGAGCCAACTAGAGCCAAGGGTTCATCACCTCTAGGTGAGAAGGCGGCTGAAAAAATTATGGAGGCCGGTCCCGAGTTTCTTCGTGATGAATAAAACTCCCCAAGATATCCATTTTGGGCAATAGAAACCGGAGACTCCCCGTTGCTTCCTTCATTCTCCGAGGGGATGATTCACGAGGCTCGAGCCATGAATACTCCTTATGCAGAAGGAACCCACGGAAGGGAGGATCCCTTTCGTGGTTATTTTTCTGGGGTCGAGGATGTCACTTGCCTGAGTGACTTGGTGATATCGAGGAAGGATTCGGGCAAAAATTCCTCGAGTTTTAGACTGGCCACTCAATTTCGGGACCCTAGCGTTTGTCGCGGGTGCAAACTAGCAATCATAATCTCGATCCCCGAGGACGCGCGAGTTTTTGCCTCCCCCGTGGGAGTGGCTAGTTATCTCCAGGGTCTGGTCACGAAGGAAGACGAAGCTCAGATGGACAAAGTGAGAGCACTGTGTCTCTTCAATGAGGCACAACAGGCCTTGAATCGAGTAAGCCTTAACTCCTTTTGCCTATATCTGTTTCCAACTTGTGTTTTTTATCTTCTTGCCTAATTCCTTTTCTTCCATCTGTGTAGTCCTCGGTGCTTCATCATGAATCTTTCTCTAGGTCTCGATCAGAATTGAGCCAATACGAGGCCAATATTCAAGGGCTCACTGAGGATAAAAAAGCCCTTGAAATTCTCAGCGAGCAAAAAGAAGAAGAAACCAAGGGCCTCCGAACTGAGCTAGTCACGGCTCAGAAAAAACAAAACGACCTGACCGAGCAGGTAACAAATATCTTAGAAGCTCATGGAATCAGTTAGGGATATATGGCTAACAATTTGATCTCACGGGTTTAGCAGAAGCTTGAGATAATCGGGTAGCTCCGTGGAGAGATGGATGCGGTGAAGGTGGAAACCATAGCATGGAAGCAAAATATGGACAGTCGTGCCTCAGAGAAGGAGGTTGCTCGAGCTCAGTTGTCCTAGGTTGAAATCTATCTCCAAGTCATGAAAGAGAAGAACTTAGCACAAGCCAAGAAAATTGAGGAGCTTTAGGCTCGGTTGGTCACGGAACTAGTTAGGCCAAATCTGAGGTTGAGACGGCCAAGGCCGATGCTGAGGTAATAGTGGTCGTCTCTGGTTCGATGTTGAAGCCGCTTAAGCTCAAGAAAAAGAAGTTGTCGATGCTGCTCATGTTCGAGCAAATTGGGTCGCCGAGTATGCCAAGTTCCAATCTCGAAGGGAGACTCTCGAGGAGATCCATGCGTGTGGCTTTGATCTCACTAGCGGGGTCAAAAATACTAATTAGCGCGAAGCCGACGCCAAGGCATTGGCCTCTTCTAATAATTATGACTCCGGGATCATGAGCGCGTCCGAGAGCGGAGGGGACACCGATGCTGAAGATGCATCTCCCTAAGAGGATTAGGCACTTAGGATTTTTTTCCTTTGAATTTTTGTATAGAACCTCGACCGGGCCATGTTGCCCTTATTAATAAGCTTTGACATATATACAAATATCTTTTTTTTCCTTTCTGTCTTGTCTTTACATCATTTTTGTTTCATTTATTCCTTATGAAATTGTATCCTTAGGTTCGAGGCTTAGGAAATTTTGACCGAAACTGAATTAGTGTCGAGTGAGTGCTTGCTCAAACTCGAAGTAGGGTAACCCTTAGGTTTAAACTGAGTGAGGATGATCACTCGAACTCAAAACAAAAGATGGCCCTTATGCTTTTGTATTAGGTTGATGTGGCCTTTGTAAAAAGAAATGGCTTTTCCCCTTTTCGACTTGAAAAGTTTTTCTTTTTGTTATTTATATGAATTTTGTAATGTCTTAGCATGCAATAAGGAATTTGTTCGAGAATTAGAACAATTTTGTACCCATTAGGGTTTTCGAGTCTTGATACTGTCGAAGCACTTTGTAGTGTTTTATAATGCCTTAGCACGAAATAAGGAATTGTTCGAGAGTTCGAACAATGTTTTACCCATTAAGGTTTTTGAGGCTTGATATTATCGAAGCCCCTTGTAATTTTGCTGAGGGTAGCCTTTCTTGTCCTGTTTTTGAGAATATTCGAAGGCTTGGTTTGTTACAGAATTCGGACGTCTCTGAACCGTGTCAATTTTGTCGTAGCCTTTTTAGTTTGGGTTTTGCCTCTTCGACTTATTTTCTAGTTTTACTTCAAGCTTTCCCGAAATATCAATCCTCAAGTGGGGATGGTCGTGGCCTATAAAAATTGAGGGCTGCCTTTAAGGTCTTACAATCTCGAAGTTTTGATGATTCAACCTTGTCTATTTTTCGGACAGCAATACCCGAGTGTGGGGTTAGTTGTTCAAACTTTAGTTATCATCGACCCTTGATCCTGTTCCAACAATTGATCGGGAGTACAAAATTCTAATGTAAAATTTTTCTAAGGCATTAGATACTCGGCAAGGAAAAATACTTCTCTTAATAGATGATTATACATGCGTACATGTTTGATGTCAGGGCTTGAGCAACCTCTACGGGAATGGTTCATTTGACCGTTTGGACCTTACAAAATTTGCATATTGACACCCCATTGTCACGAAGTAACGTCCCTAGTATTCGAGGTTGATCGTAAAGAAGCCTCAGATACTGTTGAATTGCTTTAAGTTAGCATGAACAATGGTTGCCTCATTTAAAACCTCGCCGAAAAACTCTATTTGGGACAAAAACCGGTCTAAATGAAAAAGAATACAACCCGTGTTTTCGGACTTAAAGACTTCGTGTTAAAGAATCCATCGTCATCCTCGATCGAACACCTGCAAGTGGTTAGTTTAGAATATAAATGAAAATGGAAAGTTTGTACCTCAACAGTAGTATTGTTTTAGGAGCGATATGTTCCAACTTTTTGGTAATTGCTCGTCGTTCATCGTGTCGAGCTTGTTGGATCCCTTTCCGATGATGTCGAGGACCTAATATGGTCCCTCCCAACTTGGACACAGTTTTCCTTCATTCGGATTTCGAGTGTTGTGGTTGACTTTTCTTAGCACCAAGTCCCCAATTTTAAAGTGTCGAAGATTGGATCTTCAATTTTAGTACCTTTCGATCCGCTATTTAATCAAACGAGGGCAGCCTCACATCTTTTGTCCAACAATTCTAGGCTTTTATTCATGACCACGTGGTTCATTTCTTCTGTTGCATATCGAAACATGAGGCTAGGTTCCCCGACCTCGACCGGGATAAGAACTTCGGCACCATAGACTAAAGAGAATGGTGTTTCCCCCGTACTTGATTTTGACGTCGTATGGTATGCCCAAAGAACCCCGGGAAATATCTCTCTCACTTCCCCTTAGCGTCGGTCAATCTCTTCTTAAGATTTCGAATAATTATGTTGTTGGTCGATTCAGCTTGTCCATTCCCATTAGGATGATATGGTGTTGATAGAATCTGTTTAACCTTGTGATCATCTAGAAACATAGTCACTTTGGTGCCGATGAACTGCTTTTCATTATCACACACAATCTCAGCACGCATCAAATCGACATATAATGTGGTCCCAAATGAAGACTATCACTTCTTTTTCTCTGAATTTGTCGAAAGCCTGTGGTTCAACCCACTTAGAAAAATAATCACTCATAAATAAATAAACTGAGCTTTACCTGGGGACGATGGGAGAGGGCTGACGATGTCCGTTCCCCATTTCATGAACGACCATGGGGACAAGACCCAGTGGAGCTGCTTCCCGTGCTGGTCAATCATTGGTGCATACCTTTGACATTTATCGCACTTTCGAACGAACTATTTTTGTATCCTTTTCCATGTCGATTAAGTAGTACTTTGCGCTAATAACTTTGTGAACTAGTTATTCGGCACCGGAATAGTTCCCCCAAGTGCCTGCGTGAATCTCCCATAGGACATAGTCGGTATCTCCTGGTCCCAAACATATCGCCAATGGTCCATCGAACATCCTCTTAAATAGCGTTACATCCTCGGCCAAAGTGAACAGTGATGTCTTCGTGCGTAGAGTTCTTGATTCCTTTGGATTTGATTGGAGCTTCCCGTTCTTGAGATATTCAATGTACTTGTTTCTCCAATCCTAGGTTAAACTTGTAGAGTTTATTTCGGTGTGGCCTTCTTTGATCACTGATCTCGAGAGTTGTATGACAGTCCTCGAGTTTAGTTCACCATCTTCGACCGATGACCCCAATTTTGCAAGGGCACCGGCCTTGATGTTCTGCTCCCGAGGTACCTGTTGTATGGTCCACTCTTTAAATCGATGTAGAGTTA
This sequence comes from Nicotiana undulata, assembly GCA_005239495.1. Taxonomy (NCBI): domain Eukaryota; kingdom Viridiplantae; phylum Streptophyta; class Magnoliopsida; order Solanales; family Solanaceae; genus Nicotiana; species Nicotiana undulata. The sequence goes on along the minus strand of ML290530.1, from coordinate 25,973 downwards.
CATGTAGCTTGTCCAAGTACCTCTGCATTCGATCTTCTCGGACGTCGAAAGTTCTGTTGACTTGGTTTAACACAAGTAAGGAATCACATTTGTCCTCTATAACCTCTACTCCCAAACTTTTAGCAAGCTCAAGACCTCAAATCATGGCCTCACACTCAACCTCGTTGTTAGTTAATTTTGAAGTTCTAATAGATTGTCTAATTATATTACATATGGGTGGCTTAAAAATGATGCCCAGCCCGGACCCCTTCATGTTCAAAGCGCCGTATGTGAAGAGGGTCCACACCCCCGATGATGTACCCAATTTTAATAATAGTTCCTTTTCGACCTCGGGTATGAGCTGGTGTAACGTCGGCCATGAAGTCTTCCACGATTTGAGACTTGACGGCTATTCGGGGTTGATATTCGATATCGTACCCGGTGATCTTGATGACTCACTTAGCCAATCGACCCGAGAGTTCGGGTTTTTGCATAATATTGTGAAGGTGATAAGTAGTTACAACACAAATTGGGTGACATTGGAAGTACCGTTTTGATTTCCTAGAGGTGCCTATTAAAGCAAGCGCTAATTTTTCTAAGTGTGGGTATCTGGTCTCGGCCTCACCTAAGGTCCGACTAACATAGTAAACGGGGAATTTCGTACCTTGCTCTTCTCGAACCGGGACCCCACTCACCATTATTTCTGAGATTGCTAAGTATAAGTATAGTTACTCATCTGCTTTACGGGTGTGAAGCAGTGGCGGGCTTGACATGTATCATTTCAGTTCTTCTAAGGCTTGATGGCATTCTGGGGTCCATGCAAAATTACTCTTCTTATTAAGCAGTGTGAAGAACTGGTGACTTCTATCTGAGGACCTCGAGATGAATCGGCCTAGGGCGGCTATGCGCCTCGTTAACCTTTGTATTACCTTGACATTATCCATAACCGTGATATCTTTGATGTCTTTGATTTTATCGGGGTTGATCTCGATCACCCGATTTGATACTATTAAGCCGAGGAACTTGCCCGAGCCAACCCCGAATGCACACTTCTCCGGGTTGAGCTTCATGTTGTACATTCTTTGTATGTCGAAGGTCTCTTGCAAATTTTTTAAATGGTCTTCTACTCGCAGGGGCTTAACTAACATATAATCAATATAAACTTCTATTGATTTACCTATTTATTCTTCGAACATTCAATTTACTAGGCGTTGATAAGTTACACATCATTTTCTAGTTTGTACATCAATACATTATAACAGTAGGTGACGTACTTAGTGATAAATGAAGTCTTTCCCTGATCCTCCGGGTTCATCTGTATTTTATTTTACTTGGAGTAGGCATCGAGAAAACTGAGAATCTCGTGGCCGGCTGTGGCATCGATCATGCGATCGATATTCAGCAAAGGAAAAGAATCCTTAGGGCAGGCCTTGTTTAAGTCCTTATAGTTCACATTCTAAGATTATTTCCCTTCTTAGGGACTACATTATGTTAGCTAACAATTTGGGATATTTTACTTCCAACATGGACCCTATTTTAAGAAGATTGGTTACCTCGTCCTTGATGAATGCATGCTTAACCTCGAACTAGGGCTTTATCTTTTGCTTTACTGGACGAAACTTTTGATCCCAGCTTAGTCGATGGGTAGTGATTTCTGGTGGGATCATTGTCATATCGATAATGGACCTGGCAAAGAAATCTATGTTAACTTTAAGGAAATGAATAAGTTTGTTCCTAAGCTCGAGGTCTAGCCCCGTGCCCAGGTATACCTTTCGTTCGCTGGTGGTCGATCAACGTGACTTGTTCCAGCTATTTGACTGTTGACTTGGTGGCGCCAGGGTCATCGAGCAGTATGAAGGATCGAGGAATCCAGTAGTCTCCATCCTCGTCGATCCCTTGCTCCTGCAATTGGGTCGAGGCTGGTGTATGTGGTTGCTATCTGGCCTCCTGCTTACCTTTCGACTTTGATCCCTTTGCCGATGAGAGTTTCGATACTAGTATTATTGCATCGACTACAAACATCTCCTTGGAGGCAGGTTGTTCCCCGTACACCATGTTTACTACCTCTGGTGCCGGGAACTTCAGAACTTGATGAAGGGTTGAAGGTACCGCCCTCATGTTATGAATCCAGGGCCTTCCGAGCAGGGGATTATATCTCATCTCTCCCTCGATCACATGGAACTTTGTTTCTTGGACGGTCTTGGATACGTTGACTGGCAAGATAACGTCTCCCTTGGTAGTTTCACCTGCCATGTTGAAGCCATTAAGAACCCGAGCTGCGGGCAAAGTTGATCCTGTAGGCCGGGCTGACGACCCTCGATCTAATAATGTTGGACGAGCTTCCTAGATCAATTAGAACACATTTAACTTGAATTTTATTCATAAGGACAAATATTACCAGTGCGTCGTTGTGGGGTTATGAGATCCCCTTTTCATCCTCGTCATTGAACGACAAGGTCCCTTCCGGTATATAGTCTCGAGTTCGGTTTTCCCTGGCGATTGACACCTTCGTACGCTTGAATACGGGTCGCTGTGAAAATCAACCCCACCGACGATCATCTGATCATATTTTGTGGTTCTTCATGTTCGTTCTTCATGTTTGCATCCCTGTCTCTGAAGTTGTTCTTAGCTCAGTAGCTCAAGAATCCTTGAAGGTGGCCCTCGTTGAACAAACGAGCTACCTCCTCTGTTAGCTGTCTGCAGTCCTCCGCTCTGTCACTATGAGTACCATGATATTTGCTTATTTGATTTTGGTTCCTCTCGGCTGGATCGGTCTGTAGGGGTCGAGGCCATCTGGTATCTTTGATTTGTCCAATGGCCGATATAATAGCTGATGCATCGACACTGAAGTTATATTATGATAGTCATGGTGCTTCTGTAGGTTCGACGTGTTTATTGAAACCACTCTTATTCATGAGCCCTCGGGAGCATTGTCCTCGATCGTTCCTTCGATAACTTCAAATAGGGTTGCGTACAAGGCCGTTGTTCCTACGATCTCCACCGTACGTTGATACCGATCTCTATTCGATCTGGGTTCTCTGCCAATGTCCTTTAGAATTCTGCCGACGGACCTGTTTGGATAAATGGAACTGGGAGGAGCTCCCAACTGATCATCCCCAACCCTGGTTTTTGACCGGTATCAATTATGCTCTTCGGCCCATGTCACAGTTGGACACTCAACTAAATTTTGCTTTAGCTGCTGTGAATCCACCGGTATTCGTACATTCAAACCTTGTGTAAAAGCTGACGACCCAATCATTTGTGACCGAGGGTACGTCCATGTGTTCCATCTCGAACCGAGATACAAATTCTCTTAACATTTCGTTGTCTTTCTGTTTCACTTTGAAGAGGCCAAACTTCCTAGTCTCAACCTATATTGCTACGACGTGTGCTTTGACAAACAATGGAATTGGGTGGCAAGTTGTGGTACCATATCATCGTCCCTTTCGATAAAGTCTCTCCGAACTTTTTCAATAAAACATACTCAATCTCGTCATCCTTTAAATCGTTCTCTTTTATTGTGCATGTGTAAGAAGTGACATGCTCATTAGGGTCGGTGGTCCCATTATAATTGAGAATTTCTAGCATGTATAATTTCTTTAGAATGGGCTTAGGACCGCACTGGGGGGAAGGCTTCTGCACAATCTTCTTCGAATCCAAACCGTTAAGAATCGGTGGTGCCCTGTGAATTTGATCAACTCGGGAGTTGTACGTTTCTACCTTTTTGTCGTTTTCCTCAATCTTCTTCTCCCCCGATTCGATCTGTGTTGTGAGTTCTTTGAGCATTTTCATAATGGTGGGGTCAATCCCCGATTCGTTCTCGTTTGGCCTCTCCAATACTAGTTCGACTCTGTGAAAAACCTCTAATGAGGGTTTGGGCTTGACCCCACTCGGTGCATGATTTTGATTTTATAGTTGCGCAATAGCATCTTGTTAAGCCTGTAACATTTCAAATATCACTTGAAGGCTGATTACGCCGTCTTTGCTGCCCTGCGTACCTCGATCGCCTGATCGAACTTCCCTGCGAACGCTATTCTCGTGATCGACGCCCAGATTTGCGTTTAGGGCAAATGGGAGCTGACGTCGATGGGATTTGCAATTGGTACTCCCTCGAGGCCAGCGCGAGGCATTTCGATCCCTGGGGCGACTATATTGTTGTTTTCTCCATGAAAACCAAGGTCGTTGTTGGCGTGTGTGGGTGTTGTTTGTGAGTTCCGACATGTTGATTCTGAAATCAAAAACACTTACGAGAACAAGCGTAAAGCAGTGTCTGCTATGAGAATTAATACCAGTCAATCACTATTATCCTTAGCCCCACGGTGGGTGCCAAACTGTTTACCCTTAAAATCGGATAACAATTAAACATATAGGTGTATTTAAGAATACATGATTTCACCCGGTACCAATTGATAAATACGATGATTAATAATATAAATTAGCAGTGAAATAAAGCAAACCGGTATTAAAATACAATTCAGTCCTCGAGATAGATCGCTCTCGAACTGGCTGAGAATAGAGTTATGAAATATGAAATAAACTGATGAATAAGAGAGTATAAGAGTGAAAGAATATTGTATTGCTTTGATATGTGAGAATGAGATGGTTACAAATTATTAGAACCCACTTTATATAGTAGAGGAATTCCACTTATGGTACAATTCTAATTATAGAAGGAAATCCCATGATTAGCTAAATAACAGTTCTTGATTTGATCCGTTCTGAGATTTCCACCATGATCCTCGACCAGTCACGGATGTCTCGGCTTTCCGTTATTATGCTATCTTTGGTCTTGCTTGATGTCTATCCTGTTTGAACTCGATCATCACTTGTCTCGATCTCGACAGGTACTTCTAATCCCGAACTCGGTACCTTATCCTCATGTCTCGGTATGATATAATACGGGGCCGATCCTCGATCCATCCCACTGGTCTCGGTTAATCAGTAAAATCGGGTGGGCCCGATTTTAACCGTATACAATATTATTATTCAATCTATGGCCTTTTCTACTATGTTAATGTAGTTGGACATGTTTATTTGATGTGATGATCACTTTGGTGGTCATTTTCAACTTAATATCGCCTGTTGACCTTCTTCATGCAACGATGCTTGATAATCATCTTTCTGATCGTGATAGACTGCTAGCTAATGAATATTAACGGGGCATTCTGTAACATGGAGAGATATATATAATTGTGTCCTTGCTGAGTGGTATAGTTGCCAAACAGATTCAGGAGTGGTTATATGTATGTCTTGTTCGTCGATGTGAAATGTTTGCCCTCAAGTAGATCTTGCTCTCTTACATGATCTGAAATCACTGAGGCAGATCGGTCGACCTAGGAGATTCGTGTGAAATTCCATACTCACGTTCATGCCTTAGTTTTTGACTATTGTATATCCAAGCTCTTTATCCCTTCGGAAAGGTCATGCTCATGTACCAAAAGTAGTTTTTTCCACTAATTTTTACCATATTTTCATGAAACAGTAGGTGATAAAGTATGATAATAGTCATTTTAAATTATAGAACGATCACTAAATATGAATTAACACAGTTGAAGTTATTATGACCAAATTAAATAGTGAAAGATGCAAACGACATCGAAGATAGAAAAGGCAATCTATACAGTGTATACATGTTAAAGCAACAGTTTAAAAGACAAACTTGAGACTCATTCATGACTCACCTCATGGTAAGGAACGAAGACCGAAAGTGCAACTTATTACCCAAGTGTATCTAATATTAATTGAAGTAATGTCTAAAAAGATAAATTGGGTTCGTCCAGGACTTGCTTCAACCCTCAAGGCAAGATTACCTCTAAAGGCTCCAAGACCACCAACGTCTCAATTGATAGGTGGTACATTTGTCATATGCATATTTTACACCTTGTATTCATCTAAAACAACCAAAAAATATCTTTCTATGTTAGATTGTCCGCCATATATATACGATCACGCCTAACTCTAGTCCTAAAAAGGAAAAGCAGTCGTTGCAAATATAATCCGGTCTAGAAGTCTGGAATTGAATCCCGCAGAGAACTAAGGCTTAGCTACAACTGTTCACTATCACCAAGAAGACAAATGTATACGGTCGAAAAAAGGGGAGCCTGATTTCGGGGTTCAAGTTATTACCCCGGGCCCAAGTTCGAATAAAGGAAAGTCGAAATTGAACCTAGATAAGAAGTGCATACTTCGGGGGTCCAATCGAGGGCTGAACACGACCTACCTCGAAATAGTACTGTTATGAACATGTACCAGAATGAGCAGAAATTTGTCAATAGCACTAAGACCAAGGCATAAATTTCGGATTAGATTTGTACGAATTAGTACAAATCCGTACTAGGTTGTTACACAGCTGTCCCAATAAGATTATTTAGTGTAAATAGAAATATACCTTATTTAGGGTTTGCCCTCCTATATAAAGGAGACCTCAATCATTTCTAAGGATCATCTAATCATTGGCAAAGAATATACTTTCTACTTTTCGCTCTTTATTCATCAGAACTGTCCTTTAAGCTTTATTCTTACTTTATTGTTCTTATATCACCTCGGGGTCACCGAGCTCGAGGCCGCTAATGCTTGAGTAACACTGGTTTGATTCATTTATTCCTTTCATTTTATAACTTAGATTTCTTGTCTATTAATTAGCATTGGACTGAATCATGTATCTTTAAAACCACAAATCAAATTTCATTGTTACTCATATTTTTGAAGTAAACAGATTGGCACCCACTGTGGGGATATAGATAGTAGTGATTATTTCAGTGCTAATTTTATGATAACACACGTTATTCTTCACACTTTTTCTTGTCAAAGATTCTTTGTTTTTAGGCTAAAACATGTCGAACTTAGCAAACACACCAGTACATGGTAATGACGGACTCGGATTCCATGGGAAAAATGATAGTGCAACAGCTTCAAGTGCCAGTGTACCACCGCTTTACCCTGGGGTAGTTCAAGTTCCTAACCAAGTCGATGTTGGTTCACACATTGCTCTAAACGTCAAATTAGGAACCGACGTCGGAGGAAGCATACGTTGAGAGGTCCAACCTGGTGGCCAAAGAACACCGGGTCGAATAGATGAGGAAGTGAGCCTCCAAGTAATCTTTGAAATGATGCAAGCACAGCAGACCGCTATCACTCAACTGCAAAGTGAACAAAAGACTCCGAGCATGGTGGGACCCGAAACTACTTACCGTGCTGAACAAATACCGGAAAGGTCGAGTAATAATTGATAATGGGCTGACCCCACAATCATGAGGATGCTCGAAGAACTCACAAAGAGGATCGAGTCAGGAGAAAAAGGGATCGAGGATAATGATAAAAAGGTGGAAACGTACAACTCGAGGGTCGACCAAATACTAGGAGCGCCTCCGATTTTGAAAGGGCTGGATTCCAAAAAGTTTGTACAAAAACCTTTTCCCCCGAGTGCAGCCCCGAAGCCAATTCCAAAAAGGTTTCGCATGCCGGACATACTAAATACAATGGGACCACCGATACCAACGAACGCATCACTACATATACTTATGGTATAAAGGGAAACGAATTGAAGCACGACGAGATCGAGTATGTTCTACTGAAAAAATTTGAGGAAACTTTGTCCAAAGGGGCCATGATTTGGTACCATAACCTGCCCCCGAACTCTATCGATTCGTTCGCCTGTTGGCAGATTTGTTTGTGAAGGAACATGCTGATGTTATAAAGGTTGCAACAAGAAAATGGGATGTATTCAAAATTAAACAACGGTACAAAGAGATGTTAAGGGAATTCGTATCCCGTTTCCAAATGGAACGAATGGAGTTACCACCAGTCTCCGATGACTGGGTTGTTCTAGCTTTAACTTAGGGGCTAAATGAGCGGAGCTCGATAGCATCGAGGCAATTAAAGCAAAACTTGATCGAGTACCCCACCGTGACTTGGGCGGATGTGCATAACCGATATCAATCGAAGATTAGGGTCAAAGATGATCAGTTGGGAGCCCTCTCGGGTTCGGTTTATCCAAGCAGGTTAGCAACAAAAGATTCAAGAGACGCAGACAGGGAACCAAGACCGAACTAGGAGAAGTATCAGCCATATGCTGAAGAGCGAAGGAACATCTCAAGGTGCAACATACCTCGGAACGATCGAAGAGTAGATCAAGGAAAGAATTTTTGGGGACTCATGACTAAAATCGGGTTTGCAAGGCACTCATAACCGGCAGAGGCACCTCGATTATCAGAGTACAATTTTAGTATCGATGCCTCAGGTATCGTTTCAGCCATTGGAAATATTAGGGATACCAGGTGGCCTAAACCCATACAAACTGACCCTTCTCAGATGAATCGCAACTTGATGTGTAAGTATCACGATACACATGGGCACAGGACCGATGATTGCGGACAATTGAGAGAGGAGGTAGCCCGATTATTCAATGAGGGGCATCTTCAGGAATTTCTTAGCGACATGGCCAAGAACCATTTAAGGGAAAGAGACGCCAACAAGAAGAATGAACCAGAGGAGCCTCAACATGTTATTCATATGATCATTAGCGGAGTCGACGTCCCACAGGGAACCGTGTTCAAATGCACCAAAGTGTCAATCACAAGGGAGAAGCGGACTCGGGACTACATGCCCGAGGACACACTCACATTCAATGAAGAAGACACAGAGGGCTTATCTCAGCCACACAACGATGCACTAGTAATTTCTATTCTTTTAAATAAAGTTCAAGTTAAAACGTGTTCTTGTGGATCCAGGTAGCTTGGCGAATTTAATCAGGTCGAGGGTGGTAGAGCAGCTCGAGCTGCTTGACCAAATCATACCTACATCTCGAGTCTTGAATGGCTTCAACATGGAAAGCAAAACAACGAATGGGGAAATCATCCTCCCAGTGAATGTGGATGGGACCATACAACACACGAAGTTTCATGTCATCAAAGGTGACATGAGGTATAATGCTTTGCTGGGAAGGCCGTGGATCCACAGCATGAGGGCAGTACCGTCAACCTTTCATCAAATGTTGAAGTTCCCAACAAAAGATGGTGTAAATACGATATATGGAGAGCAGCACGCATCGAAGGAGATGTTTGCAGTCCATGATTTGACACCAGTATTAACGCCCTATACATTGGAAAAGTCGGGCATCAAGGACAAACAGGTAGCTAAATAGTAATCACAGTCTATATCCGCGATTGAGCCCGAGGAACAGGTGGTCAAGGACGAAGAAGAGGACTTCCTTACCCCTCAAATTTTTTTCGCCCCCAAGGAGTCAGATGTGACGAAGTCTATGGTCGGGGAACTTGAGCAGGTGATATTGATCGAGCATCATCCAGAACGAAAGGTATACCTGGGGACGAGATTATCCCCCGAACTTAGGAAAAAACTCATCCAGTTCCTTATCGATAACATTGATTTCTTTGCTTGGTCCCACTTATATATGATAGGGATCCCGTCAGAGATAACCACTCATCGATTGAGTGTCGATCCGAGATTTAAACCGGTGAAGCAAAAGAGATGACCCCAGTCCGAGGTGAAGCACGCATTCATAAAGGACGAGGTAACTAAACTTCTCAAAATAGGGACCGTTAGGGAAGTAAATACCCCGAGTGGCTAGCTAATGTAGTAGTCCCTAGAAAGGGAAACAAACTTAGAATGTGTGTAGACTACAAAGATTTGAAAAAGGCATACCCTAAAGACTCTCTCCCACTACCTAACATCGATTGTTTGATCGATGCCACGGCTGGCCACGAGATACTTACCAAGAAAAGACTTCGCTTATCACGAAGTATGGAACATATTGCTACAATGTAATGCCCTGCGGGCTAAAAAATGCAAGGTAAACATACCAACGCCTAGTTAATAAGATGTTCGAACAAACAAATAGGCAAACCTATGGAAGTTTATACGACATGCTAGTTAAGTGCCTGCGCGCAGAGGACCATTTGACTCATTTGTAGGCAACGTTCAAGATCTTAAGAAAATACAACATGAAGATCAGCCCCGATAAATGTGCTTTTGGAATTAGCTCGTGCAAGTTCTTGGGATTCATGGTATCAAATAGGGGGATCGAGATTAATCCCGACAAAATTAAAGCTATCGAAGAAATCACCATCGTGGATAATGTAAAGGCCGTGTAACAGCTAACCGGACGGATAGCTACTCTAGGCCGATTTATATCAAGGTCATCGGATTGGAGTCACCAATTTTTCTCCTACTCAAAAAGAAGAATGACTTTGCATGGACTCCGGAATGTCAGCAAGCATTTGAGGAGTTAAAGAGATACTTGTCGAGCCCACCCATGCTTCACACTCCGAAGGCGGGTGAAAAACTCTACTTGTGCTTAGCCGTGTCCGAGGTAGCGGTAAGTGGCGTGCTGCTTTGAGAAGATCAAGGTACATAATTTCCTGTTTATTATGTAAATCGGACCCTAGGAAATGCTGAAACAAGGTACCCGCATTTAGAAAAGTTATCACTTGCACTAATAAATGCATCTAGGAAACTAAAACTATATTTTCAATGTCACCCTATATGTGTGTTGACTACATACCCACTTCGAAATGTTTTGCATAAGCCCGAGCTGTTGGGCCGATCGGCCAAGTGGGCCATCGAACTTGGAGGGTATGATATCGAATATCAACCCGAACGACCATCAAGTCTCAAATTTTGGCGGACTTCGTTGCTGATTTTACACCTGCCCTCGTACACGAAGTAGAAAAGGAACTTCTACTAAAGTTGGGTACATCCTCGAGGGTATGGACCCTCTTCACAGACGGTGCCTCGAATGTGAAAGGGTCCGGGATCGGTATTGTTTTAAAACCGCCTACAGGAAATATCATTAGACAATCTATCAATACTTCTAGATTAACTAACAATGAAACTGGGTATGAGGCCATGATTGCAGGTCTCGATCTTGCCAAAGGCCTGGGAGCATAGGTCATGGAGGAAAAATGTGACTCTCTTTTGGTGGTAAACCAATTAAACAAAAGATTCAAAGTTCGAGAAGATAGAATGCAAAGGTAATTGGACAAACTTTAAGTGACGTTGCACCGCTTCAAAGAATAGACGTTGGACAACATACCTCGAGAACAGAACAGTGAGGCTGATGCACTTGTGAACTTGGGTTCATCGGTCGAGGAGGATGATATTATCCCGGGGACTGTTGTCCAATTGTCGAGGTCCGTGGTCAAGGAAGGCCACGCTGAGATTAATTCTAAAAGTTTAACATGGTATTGGAGGAATAAATATGTCGAATATTTAAAGCACGGAAAGCTCCCCTCAGACACAAAAGATTCCAGAGCCCTACGAGATAAAGTAGCTCGATTCACGCTTGATGAAAATGGAACACTATACAGAAGAACCTTCGACGGACATGCTTAGGACCAGGGGACACAGATTATGTATTGCAAGAAATCCACGAAGGCACTTGTGGGAACCATTCCGGTGCCGACTCTTTGGTTCGCAAGGTAATTAGAGCTGGATATTACTGGGATAGCATGGAAATATATACTAAGGAGTTCGTTTGAAGATGTGACAAATGCCAAAGGTTCGCACCGATGATCCATCAGCCCTGTGAAAATCTCTATTCGGTCCTATCTCCGTGGCCATTCATGAAATTAGGGATGGATATCGTCGGCCCCCTACCAACGGCACAAGGTAAAGCGAAGTTCATTTTATTTATTACTGATTACTTTTCAAAATGGGTAGAAGCACAGGCCTTCGAGAAAATAAGTGAAAAAGAAGTCATTGACTTCATATGGGACCACATCGTATGTCGGTTCGAGATACCCGCCAAAATAGTATGTGATAACGAGAAGTCGTTAATTGGCAGCAAAGTGACAAAGTTCTTCAAAGACCATAAAATCAAAAGGATTCTACCAACGCCCTATCACCCAAGAGCAAATGGCTAGGCCGATTCCATAAATAAAACTATCATTCAAAACTTGAAGAAGAGATTGAATGATGCTAAAGGGAAATGGAGAGAAGTATTGTGTGAGATACTATGGGCATATCGAACAGCGTCGAAAGCAAGCACGGGGGAAACCTCGTTCTCTTTGGTGTATGTATCCGAGGCACTGATTCCGGTAGAGGTCGGGGAACCTAGCGTCAAGTTTTAGCATACTATCGAGGATTTGAACCACGAGGCTATGAACACTTGTCTCGACCGACTAGATGAAAAACGTGAAGTCGCGCTAGTTCGAATGGCCGCACAGAAGCAAAGGATCGAGAGGTATTATAATAGAAGGGCCAACCTTCTCCATTTCGGAGTCGGGAGCTTAGTTCTTAGGAAAGTCACCCTCAATACTCGGGACCCAAACGAAGGGAAGCTAGGCCTCAATTGGGAAGGACCGTACCGAGTCATCGGAGTCGTAGGGAAGAGATCCTACAAACTTAGCACAATGGAAGGCAAGAAATGACCAAACAATTGGAATGTCTCACTACTCAAACAATATTATTGATAAGGTATGACCTTATCCCTTTTTTCCATTTATATTTAAGACTAACTCCTTGCAGGTGATCAATCGAAGGCATCGAGGCATCCTTCAACCCGAAGACCTTAGGTTTTAAAGCATGTGCACTCTTTTTTCCTTAGATTGGGTTTTATTCCAAATGGGTTTTTACGAAAAGGTTTTTAACAAGGAAACATTTATATGATACCTAGGGAGAATTCAAGAAGTATTCAAGGCTTCTTTTCGACCAACCTCGAATACTGGGGGGCATCTCCCTCGAAGGTTGTATTTTCAAGGAAAATACTTCACGCCAAAAAGGGCCTCGATATGAGAACTTTGTAATGGGCCTATTGGTCAAATGAACCGTGTCCATATAGAATAATCGATCCCCTGACGCAAAACATGTACGCATGTATCAATTATTCAAAGAAGCATTCTTGTTATATCAAAACACTTTGTGTCCCAAAGAAATCTACTGTACGAGCGTCATATTAATAATTCTACTAGAAACTGCTCAAGAGCTAGAATGCAAATGTACCGCGAATACTCGGGGACTGGCATCGACAGTCAACACATCCGAACCATTGAAAACTCGAACTCATAAGACCTCTAAGACGCATCCCCTCGATAAAAAGGCTAAGGCCACCATATTCGGGGAAGGCTACGACCATATTAAAGACTACAGTCACATGAAAAGGCTACGGCCGAAATAATGCGGCTCGGAAACGTCCTACTTCCGCCATAAAGTTAAAGGCCTTCAAACACTTTGAAAAATAGGTTAAATCAGGCTACCCTCCGCAAAAGAAAGTGATAAAAGGCTTAGATAAAACCAGCCCGCGAATAATGTAGAGGCTTCGATAACATTAGCCTTAAAAAAAACCTTAAGAGGTAGTCAATTATCGTTTCACAAAAAATTACAAACGAGGTTCCAATTGACCGAACCTTCGAAAAACCCAATGGGTATAAAAAAACACATGCTAAGGCATACCAATATTTTCACTAAGTCTTTTAGCCAAAAAGAGGGAAAAATTATAGCTACTTTAGAGGCCGAATTGGCCCTACCTAAAGAGCCTAAGGGCCGACCTAAAAGAGCCTAAGGGCCTAGAGAGAATAAGGGCCGAAGCATATGGAGTTCGAGCCTTATTCTCACTCAGCTCGGACTCAAGAGTACCATCAGCCCAAGCACGTGTCAAACTGACTTAAAACTTAGCTCGAGGATAAAACCTTAAGAGGTATTCTATCAATAAACCCAAGGTTTTATCTTACCCCAGATATGAGCCGATGCTCCCCCAATTATTGAAAGATATAACATCAAAATTCAATTCTGCACACAAGCAAAACGAACAAACTTTGCAGAAAATAGAAGACTAAGAAAATAGTCAAGGAAACTCCTTCTTTTTATGTATACAAAGGGTGTTACAAAGGAGTTCAACAAAACAAAAACAAAAGATAAAAGTACAAAATGATAGAAAAAAAGTTCCTATCTACACCGGGGGGCATCCCCCCCGGGCCAGTGTCTTCTCTCGGATCCGTCTCCCCTCGGGGCCAGCCTATTCCCCGAGAGTAGCCTCTCCTTCGATCTCCTCTTCACCTCCGGACCCACTTTGGTCCTCTTAAACATCATCATCATCATCGGAGGTGAGAATAAATTTTGCATCAGCTTCGTCTGCCTTTGCCTGTTTTATCTCTTCGGAGAGATCGAAGCCCCTAGCATGGATCTTCTCGAGAGTCTCCCTCCGAGATAGGCACCGGGCATAGTCATTAATTCACTTTTCCCGAGCAGCAACTTCTCTTAGCTTCTGAGCAGTTGCGGTATCCTATAAATATATGGCTACCATTTTGTCAGCCTAGATCAGTATCTTCTTGGCTTCGGCCTAGGCTTCCGTAACATTAGCCTCGACCTTTGGAAGACCGGCCTCGAGCTCAAATATTCTGCCAGCCTGGACCGAACTGCTCTCTTGGACATTCTGAAGTGTGATCTCGATGGAAGATGCTTTCGCCAGTGCATCTTCTGTCGCCACAGCCACGATGTCCATCTCCACCTTCTGCTACAGTTGAGACATCGAAGTACTAGCCTCCAAAGACGGGAAAGGAAGCCCGTATTTTTTCAAAACAATGGTTACCTGCTTCTCCAGCTCATCCTCGTATTCACAAGCCTTGGCCAACTCCGACCGAAGGTTTTTAAGCTTTTCCTTCTTTTTATCACAAAGGAGCCTTAAGAGTTTCTCTTCGCCCCACGACTTGTGTAGCTCTACCTTTTATTGACTTTGCTTGGCCTATAATTTGAAGAAAGCCTACAAAAAATAAAGGAATGATCAGTGAAGCAAAAGAGGGAATAATAACGTTAAAGGAATTGTAACGTTACAAGACTAGAACATACACTGGAGAAGAGAAATTGGGCCTCTTCAAAGGTCGAGGCTCCATTTGATAGATCGGCATCATCGACCCCAGCAAAGCAACCCTATAAAGGGTCTTCCTCACTTGGGGCTCCGCCTAGCTCAGGTGTCTTCAAGGATCGAGCATCCCTAATAGCGTCCTCGGAATAGGCGGGGAGCGATGGGGAATGACCTACTGTCACGGCCTCGGGGAGGTCCCCCGAGGCACTCTGTTCGATCACAGGAGCTCTGTGACTCACTCCTTTTGGAGTTCTATAAGAAGGTTGAGAAACAACCACGACGTAAGGCGACGTAGAGCCCTTGTCCTTCTTTCATTTTGTAGCCCCTTCTTCGAGGTTAGGGGCTTCGGTTTCAATAGATTTGGCAGCGGTGGTGGATTTTCTAGTTGGGGCCACAAAAGACGAACCCTCCACCTCATCATCTTCATCCTCCTGAAGCTGGTGGACTGAGTCTATATCTATATTAATAACGACGCCCTTCTTACGCCTCCGAGAGGGATCCTCTTTGTTTTGGGTATCCCGGACCTCGAGGACCTTTTCCTTTTATTGTCTTTTTTGGTCTTTGAAGTCGGAGACTCAACATTTACCCTGTAAGGGGGCGGCCTCATCTTAGAGAACTCTCTAATGCCTACAACGATATAGTTAAGTCCTAGAAAGAAAAGCATTCTTAATAAGAAAGAGAAATATCGAATCACGAACTGTGGTGTTTGGCTTCCCACATGCCCTTCGACAAGTCCCGCCATTTGCGTTTGTCATACGACGAGGTGGTGGCTAGTTTACTAACCAAGCCCTCAAGGTTGAGGATCATATTAGGAATCCACGGACCGTTGCGGAAAAGGGAAAATAATATTACGCGATGCTTAGGAAAAACTATGGAAAATCACTAAGGAAAAGGGTTCCACTCACGTTCAAGTTTCCATTTCTCGGGGAACGACATGTGCTCCTTGGGGATGACATCGACGGTCCTCACCCGGATGAACTGGCTCATCCAACCTCGATCTATATCTTCGTCATTGCTAGAAAAGAAATATTTAGTCGGTCGGCGTTGAATATTGATCAGACCTCAAAAACGTTGAGGTCGATATAAGAGGATGAGATGGCTTAGGGTAAACTCGAGCCCCTTGGCCTTGTCGACAAAGAACCTGAGCATTATTACTATCCGCCAAAAGGTCGGATGATTTTGGCCAGGGGTGATTTAATACCTTCTGCAAAACTCAAGCACGATTGGGTCGAGAGGACCCAACGTAAAGGGATAAGTGTAGACACTTAGGAACCCCTTTACGTAAATAGTGATGTCTTCTTCACGAGAAAGGATCTGTACCACGACTTTCTCTTCCCAACCGCACACTCTTCTCACAGCGTCAAGGTGTTTTATCGCAATTGAGCATATGTACCGCGAAGCATGTTCACGACGGCCAGGGTTATCTGGAGAAATTTCAACCATAAAGCCTTTTTATGGAATAGTGGCCCGATACAATCTCATGGAGCGCCGGCGGTTTACCACCGACCGGACGAGAGGAAGAAGAGGAAGTTCCCTCTTTTTGAGGAACATATTTCGAAGTTTTTTCCATCGGTTTTATATAAAAAGGGAGGAGGAAGTAAGTCTTAGCGGTTTTAGGGTTGAGGAAGTCCTTAATAAGGAAGATAACTGAACACATATAGAGAAAGTCGGCGACTGATCAGTGATGCTAGTGGCCGACAGGCACTAACATGCGTTTAATACTTTAGGGAAGCGAACCGATGGACGCTTCGGTCACTTCAACACTTACATCATGGGAATGAAATCACTACCGGGGAATTCGGAAATTTGAAGATTCAAATCGTTTCTTGTCATTTCGTTCTAAGAAACGTGGGGACTATCTATATATGGTCGAAATCAGGGGAGCCTAATTTCGGGGTTCAAGTTATTACCCCGGGCCCAAGTTCTAATGAAGCAAAGTCAGAATAGAACCTAGCTAAGAAGTGCATACTTCGGGGGTCCAATCGAGGGTTGAACACGACCTACCTCAAAATAGTACCGTTATGAACCTGTACCAGAATGAGCGGGAATTTCTCAATAGCACAAAGACCAAGGCGTAAATTTTGGATTAGATTTGTACGAATTAGAACAAATCTACATAGTTGTCCCAATAAATATTTTTAATGTAAATAGAAATGTACCTTATTTAAGGTTTCCCCTCCTATGTAAATGGGACCCTAATAATTTGTAAGGTTCATCTAATCATTGGCAAAGAATATACTCTCTACTTTTCGCTCATTATTCATCAAAACTGTCCTTTAAGCTTTATTCTTGCTTTACTATTCTTATATCGCCTCGAGGTCACCGAGCTCAAGGCCGCTACTGCTTAAGTAACACTGGTTTGGTTCATTTATTTCTTTCATTTTATACCTTAAATTTCTTGTCTATTAATTTGTATTGAACTGAATCACGTATCTTTAAAACCACAAATCAAATTTTATTGTTACTTGTATTTTCAAGGTAAACAACAAGTTTGAACAATTCTTAAATTATAAATAATAAGATTCTTATGTCTAACTAATTAACTATTACATTAAAATAGTAAATTAACAACTAAAGAACTAAGGGCTGGTGACAAGATTAAGGATATGATTTCCCCAATTTGTCAGAATCCTTCCCGCTGCGTCCCCTATAATTTCGCCTAATTATTCTCTAGTGACTGTGAGCACTTCAAGTGTCGTAATTCTCTCCCGAGAAATTACATTAATTTGCTAGACATATTCTTCCGAACTTTGCTAGCTGGCACAATCTTATCACTCACTATGACCACGTCAAGGCTTTGTAATTCCTAAATCCACCTTTAAACCCGTCTTACTGATTCCTGATATACGTTAGGAGTGATGCTTTTTAAGACCTACCTAAATATGTACCTTTCCCAATAAATACATAATAAATAGGCACAGCCAATTGATGGCCATTCAATCAACAAAAATAAGCACGCAGTTGAACAAGTAAAGAAACTCAAAAGCTAAATTATATTCAAACTTTACAAAATTCATCCTCCAAAAGGTTCCATCAAAACCCTAGATAACAAATTATCTATTCATAATAGTATGTTAAATACAATACTAAATTTCATAACCGACAAAAGAAATAGAGGAAGAAAGAGGAAAAACGTAGAGTTGAATCCTTCTCCTTGCTCCAAGTGTGTTCTTGCCTCCAAAGGTGTTGTGTAACCCTAAAGTAGTGTCTCCTCCTCCAAATTTTGCGTTTTAGGATGTATTTATATCACTTATGATTGATTAGGGGCGGAAATTTTCAATCCAACTTCGGATGGGAGAAGCTGAGAATCCGCGTCTGTCTCCGTGCATCGCACGCCCATGGACGCCGATTTAGCTGTTGAAATTCTTCCATTTTCGTGAGGTGATCCGTGTCTTAGCTTCACTTTGCTGTATTGTGCCTTCACGTTTTTCTTTTCGCGTCCATTTTCGTGTCACGTACGAGAATATACGGGCTCCAAATTCTCTCCATCTCTTCCTTTTTGTGTCAAATTTTCATATTTTGATCATTTATCATCAAAACTCGTTCCTACACATAAGAAACACATAATGAGCATATTTAACTTCAAAAACCACATAAACACCCACAACTCATACAAGAATTAATATGCAAATATACACAAAAATATGCACTTTTCATCATTTATCACCACCCCACACTTAGACTTTTTCTCGTCCTCGAGCAACTTAAAATTAAGCACATTGGCAAGAAATACCTTTCAAAATATACTCAAGCATCACATCAATGACAATGGCTTATATATCAACGCTTAGAACCTAACATATGCACTGTTCATACATTTCCCCATTTTTAGAGAAATGCCAAGACTATTTGAAATATTTGTATGACTCTTCTAACATCCTAGCCTCAAAAATTGACTCCACTACATTCCTCTTTGTGACTCGCTTCTTGTGCAAACTAAAGATACGAGTTCCTTACTAATCCGTTGTAAAGCATGTTTCCTCACCAACAAAACAAAGAGAGTAATTAGTCTGCACGCTCAAATATGAGTTCATGTATAATTTAAGGAATCGTTGAATGAAATAAGTCATTCACTCTCTCAAATAAACTCATGTTCCCCCAAAGCTCATAACATAGGCTTTCTCGTAATGTAAGTCTCTAATAATTTAAGCTCGCAAAGTCTAGGATCAAATAGGTCTTCATGCGTTATAATGTAGGCTAAGGGATGGGTGACTAACCCTCCTAAGAATTAATACAATACACTTTAACTTTTAAGCACATCCTCTTCATGATCACTCAACATATCGCTAAGACATTGTAAATAACGTAGCCCATTGACTTTAAGCACATCTACATAAGCACTAGCACATATCAAAGTGAATTGGAGGGATTTTTTTGTGTTTTTTTTTTGTTCAAAATCTTTTCAACACCCTCTATAAATTGTTATTCCCATCTAGTAGCTCTCTCACCTCACATGCACATGACTTATTCAGGACGCCTCAGACACGACTCTCAAGTTAAAGCAACTAGCACAGTCATAATATAATTCAATAGGATGTACATAATAGGAGTCAAAAGATAATCCCAAGTGTCTAAATCAGTCACAAGTACACTCAAGGCATATAGCCATAAGACTCAAGAAGAAAGTACGTAGCACAAATACTCCAGCTCTAAGCCCCTACATAAAACATGTCAAAAAACATAGATACTCAAGTTCTTCCCATTCCATTATAAGTTCAAAAAGAAAAAATAATGGAATTTTTTTGTATTTTTCTTTAGACTTTAAACCCTCAAGAAAACTGTCTAGGAGGTCCATCGTCGGAAAAAATCTAAAACTTTTTGTGAATTCTACATACAAGAAAAACATTGCTACCCGGTTCAAAGAGTCATCCCTTGGAAAAGAACCGTGGCCATAAGAAAAACCAAGAGGAATTATTTCTACCTAATTTTTTTTTTTTGAATTTTAATTTTTTTCAACAAAGATAAAAAATACAACTAAAATAACATAGAAACTCACTCATATAGTATCTTCATCCCACACTTAAAATTGTGTATTTTCCCCAAGGCACACCCATAAATAAAAGAGGGTAAAAAAAACTCCCCGGTAGGCCAAAGGCCGAAGCATTAGTAGCTCACGGGGTACTCAGAATTCTCCCAGATTTGGTTCTTTTTGCGGGCACCCCACACTTAGTTTTAACCATCTCACTTGCTTTTGCTTTCTTCCAATGGCTTTGCTTCCCATTCTCCTAGAAAGTAAAAAATGACACTATAATAATAATAATACAATAAAATAATAATAAAAAAGAATTAAAAATAAAAGAAAGCAATAAAGTTGGGTTTCCCTCCAACAAGCGCTTGATTTAATGTCTCGGCATGACGCGAATAACTTTTTGCCTCCACATCGAGCATATGAATTGAACACCAAGTTTTGCTTCAAGTTTATGATTATGTTCATGGGGATGTTTGAATTCTTGCGAACCAATTTAAATAAATTCTCATGCACTTTTTATCTCTCCACCGAGAAGTGTCACTTGCCTAGACGACCTTGAAAATATCTAAATATAAGGCTCATCTACCTCTTCCCTGAACTCCTTTTTATGCTCGTAAAGATCCATTCCCATTTCATCGTCCGAACATAATGTAAAGAAGTGTTTGGAATTAGGTCCAACGCGCTCAAATACATAAACTTCAATATTTTCGACATCCTCAAGACCAATCACACTAGAATCAACTAAATTTGTATACTCAATATCCTTGGTTGACTCTAGTATTACTTTTTCAACATCGGCATCCTCAAATTCTAGTTGGTTAGGGTGTTAGTGTTCTACTTTGAACCCCTCCATTGGCTCCTCAATTTCCATATCTAATGCACACTGCTCCTGGCTACTATCCATAGTATGAACATGTTGAGCATTAAAAGCTTCAACTAGTTGACTCACTTGAGCCTCCAAGCTCCAAACAGTTGCATCATGCCTTTGTACCCGCAGTTGTGTCTCATCATTTATTTCCACAAGGTACCTTAGCATATCCTTGATCTCTTTCAAAATGTCATCCCTGGGTTCTTTATTCCTATTAACCTCAAAATTAAAAGTAGAACCGTCATGGTAAGGGGTTGGGGAAGGATAAGAAATATAAGCACAATCATGAAAGTGATCATCTTGACCACCACAACTATCACACACATTCCACACATAAGATTGGGTTGAAGCACATAACTCGCTCTCAGAAATATTTTGATAATTTTTCCATGGGTGGTTTCCTCCAATATGCATCTATCAAAAGTAGAAGTACCAACATCAAAACTCTCATAATTCCAAGAGGCCATGTTTCTCAAATCAACAAGTAAACCAAAAAATGAATTAAAAAAATCAAATACTAGAAAACAAAATAAAAGTTAAAACTTGAAACCTAGCAATATGTATACTGTTAGTTCCCCCGCAACGGTGCCAAAATTTGATCACGCTCAACTTTAGTCCTAAAAAGGATAAGTTGTCGCTGTAAATATAATCTGGTCTAAATGTCCGGAATTGAATCCCACAAGGAACTAAGGTTTAGCTACAATTGTTCATTATCACCAAGAAGACAAGCTTGCACAATTCCTATGTTATAAATATTAAGATTCTTATGTATAACTAATTAACTAATAAATTGAAATAATAAATTAACAACTAAAGAACTAAGGATTGGAGACAAGATTAAGGAGGTCTAGAGTTATGATTTTCCCAACTATCGAAATCCTTCCCACAATGTCTCCTTAATTTCGCCTAATTATTCTCTACTAATAGTGAGCACTTCAGGTGTCCCAATTATCTCCTAAGCAACAACAACAATTTACTAGACATACCAAACTATTCTAGCTGGCATAATCTTATCGCTCACTATGAGCACATCAAGGCTTTGTTATTCTAAACCCACCTTTAAACCTGCCGTATTGATTCCTCATATACGTTAGAAGTCACGTTGTTTAAAAACTACCTAAATATGTAGTCTTTCCCAAGCAATACATAATAAATAGGCATAGTCAATTGATTTTCATTCAATCAACAAAAATAAGCACGCATTTGAACAAGTAGAGAAATTCAAAAGCTAAATTATAATCAAACTTAACAAGAATTCATCTTCCAAAAGTTTCCACAAAAAACCTAAATAAAAAATTAGCTATTCATAATAGTATGTCAAAATACAATACTAAAATTCATAACCACCAATGGAAACAACGGAAGAAAAAGGGAAAACGTGGAGTTGAATCCTTCTACTTGCTCCAAGTGTGTTCTTGCCTCCAAAAGCGTTGTGTAACCCTAAAGTAGTGTCCAGATTTTGTGTTTTAGGATGTATTTATATCACATAGGGATGATGAGGGGTGGAAATTTCAATCCAACTTCGGATGGGAGAAGCTAGGAATCCGCGTCTGCCTCCGTGTGTCGCGTGCCCATGGACGCGGATTCAGATGTTGAAGTTCTTCCATTACGCGAAGAGATCCGTCCCTTTGCTTTAGTTTGCTGTTTTGTTCCTTCATTTTTCTCCTCTTTCGCATCCGTTTTCGTGCCACGCACAAGAATAGACGAGCTCCCAATTCTTTTCATCTCTTCCTTTTTGTGTCAAATTGTCATATTTTTATCATTTATCACCCAAACTCTTTCCTACACATAAGAAACACATAATGAGCATATTTCACTTTAAAAACCACATAAACTCCCGCAACGTATACAAGAATTAATGTTCAAATATACATAAAAATATGCATTTTGCATCATTTATCAATATGACGAAACATCTTTTTCTTATTCACCTTTATATATATATATATATATATATATA